>BQNB010142721.1:0-17094 GCA_026074375.1 Tanacetum coccineum | reverse complement strand
TCAATTTACCTTTTGAAGACTTGTCACTCCTTAGCTTTAGTGGTGGAGATGTGTATCCTTGCTAAGCCTATAATAGAATACTCATCATGACCAAGCAATTGAGCAAATTATTTAAATGTTACAACATAGATTAGTTGAGCGAATTAAGAGTTTTTATTTTCCTATTTCATGAGGTGTTTGGTTGTGTACTAGTAATTGAACAAATAATTGCTTAAAAGGAAAATCCTTGACTACGGTTGGGATACATTTTCATAAATTTTCTAAAGTCTACTTGAGGACAAGTAGGATTCAAATGGGGGAATATTTGATAATATCAAATAACGTCACTTTTATAGCATCATTTATCACATATTTCTTACCCATTTTGTATAAATTATTGCAAGAATTGGTACTTAATTGCTTAAAGTTGTCATTTGCAGTAATTATGGAGTAATAGGTGAAGTTGTGCTAAAAGGCACGCATTTTTGAGCTTAAACGAAGAAATCTGAAGATTATTGTTCTGACAACCAATACGTCGTATCTATCAAGGAAGATACGACATATCTGTGCCTGCACTTCACAAGAAACCACGAAGAATTAAAGACCAATACGCCATATCCAGAAGACTGTATACGCCGTATTGAAGATTATTTGAAGATTCTGGAATATATTAAACGTGGTCCCTACTCTAAGAAATCCCCAATACACCGTATTGACCTCAACCAATACGGCGTATCGATGATTTTTCAGACACTATAAATACAAACCCCTAAACACGAGTTTAGGGTGTGCTTGAACATACTTTCAATACCTTAACCACAAAAGTCAATTTTCAGAATGCAAGAAGAGCAAAGAAGGTCAAGTAACGCGCTTAATTCCATAGAAAACACCTTGTAATCATCTATACTCTAATAATCGTTTGATTTTTGGTATCATTCTTTTAACTCGGTTAGTTTACCTTGGTTGATTCGATTATTATTCTTGTATTCATGACAATGGTTATGGGCTAATACCTTTAGGTATTACCCATGTTTATGAAGATTTAAATGTTTGGTTTGTTTAACTCGATTGCTTAATTTATCATTGATTGTTGATTATGTTTATCAATTTATACTCGTTTATGTGCTTAAGTATGCGACCTATCATTCAATTGGATCTAGGAATGCAAAATACCATGCTAGCTAGATACTGAGATAGCTCTCCATATTCGTAATTTTTATATCTAGAATCGTAGGATCACAAATAATGACCTATCTTTGCCATTTGTTTAGTGAACAAGTTGGACTAGCAGGTGACTTGGGATCAACAAATGACGTTCTGATTCCCTTGGTAAGGACTTGGACAGTGGACTACTAGTATGTAAAATGTCGTTAAGTAGTAAGTTTGTAAAGTCCCGTTGAGCTAGGATTTGATAAGATCACCATTATTGTTTTCGATTATAATCAACAAAAGATTGCTTTATGCGGATGCGTTTAATTGTGACAGAATTAGCGTGTCTAAGTTTTAGGAAGAAGTACCACCTAAATCTAGGAATGATATGCCCCTCGAGATAAGTCAATCATTGCACTAATAAACAAACCTGCATTTTAATTAGATTAATAATGGTTAATATAGTTTCTTAAAATTAGCTTGACTGCTCTTCTATCTTCTGGGGGGGGGGGGGGGTGTCCCCTTTATTTCTTGCGTATGTTATCGTGTCTTAAGTAAGTTTAAGTTACCAACAAAATCCGTGCCAGTCTCTCAAACTGAAAACCCCCTCTACCCGTTAGAATTAGGTTTAGCATAGGTTTAACATAGACTAGATAGATTAGAACTAACATATACAACTATAATACTGGTAGACTTAGGAATTAACGTTCTCGCTCAGTGATCAACACCCTACTTACCAACGAAGCTACAACTGATCGGGTACACTGCCCGTTAGTGTTGTTTTTAGGTAATGTCGGCAAAATATAAATGTAAAACTTAATAATAAATAATACCTAAGCACAATGACACATCAGGCCCCATATTTGTTAGGACCATGTATGTATATAAAGTCATTCACATGTTTTTTTGCCGTCATCTTTAGGGATTCGATTATTCAAAGCCCCAATTAGCCGATAAATATTAAATAATCAATTTTTTGACCTCTTTTGTTTGCATTTTTCATTTTTCAAGCCTACTGAGTTGTATAAACATAAGACCAAATATAGTAAGTATATAAAAGAAAAAATTTTGCATGAAAAATAAGCTAGGTAAATTTTAAGCCATGTGATAATTATCATTTAACCATTTACATTGATGAATCAACTTTAATTTATTTTTTCACACTCACAAACATACTTTCATTTCTCTGACTTCTCTCATCCACTCATGTAATAGTCATCAATTGTTTTTAAGCGCTTTATTTTGCTAAAAAGGTTGTTAAACGAAAAACGCAATGTAAATGAAAAATTGAAAGGGAAATTGAGCTATTGTAGAAATATAAAATATGATAAACGAATTTGAACAATCAACACTATAAAAACTGACCGATGTGATTCTAGAATCGTTTTATTTCTTATACATTTGTAGTTCAAGATATTTCATCACTAGAAATTAATTTGACCAATTTTAGATTTGTATGACTTGTATCTTTAGTTTACTATTTGCTTCAAAAAATTTAAAAACACTAGATGATAAGAAGCTAAAAAGGTTGTCGTTTGAACCTTATAAGTTTCTTTCAAGCCATATTATTACAATTCTTATTAATGGTATAAATTTATTTTGGAAAATAAGAGTTTTAAGAGAAATTATGCATGTGAAAAATGCTACACCGGTTGGTATACTTAATCAAATTATAAATCTAAAAATTCTCCATAAAACTTATATGACGTATAGAATAATGTTAACCATTCCAGTAAAAATTGCTTCATCAAAAAGAGTATATCAAAACAAAAGTTAATTAAAAGTTATTTACGATCAAAAATGTCACAATAAGATAAGATTTATTGGCTCATTTATCAATTGAAAATGAGATATTGTGATTTTGAGAAACTAATCATAGATTCCACATAAAACTTGGAAAAGTTAATTTTATATATACTATTTTTTCGCAAATATCTTTGATAAAAGACCCCGCTTTAAAGCTTCGCTTTAGGCCTCCGAGATGGTTGAGCTGCCCCTAGACTGGCCTTGAAATTCTCAGATTTTCTCCAAAGTTCAAGAACTGATAAAGCATCATCAAGAGTTGTTGTACTTTTGAAGCCAATATAATTTGTTGGGAAAATTTTATATATATCCCTCATTTCAAAATTGCATATATATCCAACCCTAACCTAAAAATTACATATATATCCTTATTTTGCTTCCAAATTACAAATATATATCCAAACCTAACTTAAATTACATATTATATCCGATTTTGATAAAACTTTAAATTAACATATGGTCTAAATACCCAATTTATATATAATTAAAACCTTACAATACATATTAAATATCATTTGATTTTAAAAATCACCATGTTTTAATTGATCACTAGTAAACTTTTCAAGAAAATACGAGATAATAAATAAATGACGATTCATATTTTAATTTGTCATGTGGATTTATTTATAACTACTAATTTATCATTCATGTTCTTTTGTCCTTTTCGAAAGCTTTCTCGTTATGCACATGTAATATGAAGGTGTCAACCTTTTGATAATAGAGAGTTGAGGAATAAAATATAATTTCGTGTTTGTTTTGTAGATTTCATTTTAATGTGTTCTTCAATCTAAAACTAACATCATTTAGTATCAAAATATGAGTCTTCATATATTTAGAATCTCGTTTTTTCTTGTAAAGTTAATAGTGATCGAGTAAAAACATAATCATTTTGAAATCAAATGATATTCAATATGTATATTAAGGTTTTAATAATATATAAATTGATGTTTATTTTGAAACATATTTATAACTTTATAACTTTATGTCTTGGACCGTTTATATAAGTAATTTGTAAGTTAAATTGGATATATACGTAATTTTGAAGCAAAAGAATGATATATATGTAATTTTTAAGATAGATTGGATATATATATATATATATTATAGTATATAGTATATATATATATAGTTATATTTTATATATATATATATATATATGTATTTTAAAGTAAAAGAGAGAGATATATATGAAATTCTCTTTAATTTGATAACCTTCAAATTGTTAACCTGTTTAACAACAAAAAAAAGAAACATAAAGTACGCTATAAATGTTACGGGTAGAAATGACGACCAATCTCACCGTCACAATCTAGAAAATTAAAGCAGGCTAAAACATGTTACGGGGATTCAAGGGAGTAGATATTCAAGGGAAAATATCATAATAATGACCCAAGCCAATGATATATGTAGACCAGGTGTTTAGTCAGACCAAGTATTACCCATTTTAGGTACATAGGTGGTATTGGGTATATGATGGAATGGAAGGGTCAGAAAAGGAAAAGTTTCATTTCATTTTTGTTACATGTGAAGAATAGAAACTTGCGATCTGTTTGATTCCAACCTTTTTTTAGTTCCTCATAAAAAAGTAAAGAAAGGTGAGAATAGAAAATTAACGGGAGAAGCTATTCTCCCTGTTTATCCTGAAGTGAATCAAAAAGTCACGACATTTAATAGGTATATATACCAACTCACGTGCTTCTCACATTTAACAAATCCATCTCACATATCTACACATGAATGACTATAAGATCTGATCATATCATCGTCCTAATCAGCCTTTGTTTGTATAAATCAAATCAAATCCTCGACTATGGTACTTTCATCTCTTCCTTTTTACTTATTCATATGCACAAATAAAAAAACCCTAGACGATTTAATCAAAATTAGGGTTACATATGAAACTTGTTTATCAACATCGTTTGTGACATGTTTGTAACTCCCTAAACCACTTTGATTAAGATATGAAATTTGATTGTCTATAATCAGGTTAAATATTATGCATAGAAACTTCATCGTGTATGTTCATATTAATTAGCTTGCAATAAACGAAAAAGAAGCAAGAGTGTCAAGTTGATTGCCACTTTCAACGATTATCCAAAAGACTTGACAGAAAAAAATTGAATTTTGCATTGCATTGGTGGGTTACGAGAAACAATTATTGTAAATGCTACATAAGGCATTGCTAGTAACATACTCGAGCTCGTTATCACTATACTACAAAATTTACATATGTAGAAAGTTCTTGTTTGATAATGCAGGCAAGGTTTTTTATAATGCAACTTTTGCTTTAATTTGGAGCATTTGCTCATTTGAATAATAAAATGTATGTATTATGACATGTTCATTGTTTGTATGTTTTTTTAGTTTTCTAGTGTTCTTTCAATCTGTGTCACTTTATGTATCTTGCTAATAATGTCTTTGTTTGATCATTGTAGCTTGTTTATATTTTTCTTGTTCTATGTATTTTTTTGCTCTTGTGTTGGTTTGGTAGATCATTTGGAAAACTAACAGGTTCCCGCTTCAAGAAGCAGGTTTTGAACCTTTTACAAAAACTATTTAGTGGATGGCGGCCCGAGAACAGAAGCGTGAACTTGTGTTGTGAAATTCATCACAAATATTGAAACAGTTTAAAGTCGAAGGGATCTATGTGATATGCAATATTGACATCATCAAGGAAGTCAAGTATACACAAGTTTTGAAGGTTTAAGATATATTTTTGACCTTATAAGATATTCTGAAACTTAAAAAACGTCTTGAGAGCATATGTTCTGCATACACAGAAGATTATATCAGTCGGTGCACTGAAAAATGTTTAAAGGGGTATGTGCGTTTGTTGTTAGTGTTTGGACGTTTAGATGATTATATTTGCTTAAATACATTTTCTTTATATTGTACAGGGACCCTTGGATGTTTCCAGGACTTGGCCGGCATCCCAAGAGATCATTAGATTTTGTTATTTAAAGGGTTGTGAAGTTGAAACTGAAGCGAGTGTTCACAAACAAATTTTGTGCACTTTATAATAGGTGTAATAAATGTGGATTCAAGTTAATGAAATGTCTTATTTAGCCATGCATTTAATGAATAAACCAAATGTATTTTTAAGTTATAGAAAGTATATAGGTAAAGTGGTGAATTATTAATTGTATTTTTTGCAAGTGGACGCTTTTCGGGGACAGGCTAAAATAGAAAGGCAGACACTTAAAATGGGACGGAGGGAGTATAATTATATTTGAATTAGGCTTTTGGATTTTGTTTGTTAAATTGATTTATACTTTTTTTTATTTAATCAATGTGTACATTTTTGTTTGTTTCGTTTTAGGCATTTGAATTTGAGATATAGGCTGTAATTATTATTACATAAGTGGGTCGCTATAATTATTATTTGTATCATATTTTGGGACGTTTGAATTATAAGAACCTGTTTGTTCAGTTATTTATTAGCTTGAATTTGTTTGATACTTGGATAATAAGTTTAAAGTTGAACCATAATACTTATCAAATAAGTGGGTTATTATAAGAGTAATTTACATTTTTCGTCCTTGTAGTTATTCGAAAACAACACTTTTTGTCCTTTCACGCTAATAATTTTAGAAACCGTCCTTAAAATGGTCACATCAAGACAAAAATGGTCCTTCCCGCTTTGAATGTTAGTCAACTTCGTTAGTTTCCACTTTTTTTTTACTAAAACTTAAAAGTATTTCCGTCATTTCACACTTTATCTTCTTTCTTTATTCATGTTCGTCTCATATCAGTTCACTAACGACATTCTTGTATAAAAAGCACCATGTGAGTCAATGCAAAACCAGGAGACTCACAATTCTACAAGTAGTCAATCATGAAAACAAAAAACAAGAATTCATAAAAGGCAACAATAGTTCTTTACTAGTAATATCTAAAGTTTGAAGCAATAACATGTATAAAAGCATAGTGAAGTAATTAACCATAAGCAACCATACTATCTACTCAAATTCAAATTCAAAAAACACAACCAACTGACGAACCAATATCATAACATCCTTTCAAAAATCACCAACTGTCGGCTAATGTAGCATGCACATCATATGTTACGCCTCGGGCTCTTAGAGAGGGTCCGCCCAAAAGGGCCACTGATATCATCTATCTTATTTGTTAAGTCAAGTCTAAGGTCTATTAGGAATCGAGTCATAATAGGATTAGGGTTCCATTGTAAGGGTTATCCCATTAAGCATAAATACCGTGTCATTATTATGAATGAATCAATCAAGTTTAAGATCAATAATATCTCTCGTCTTCTTCTTTATATTCTTAAGGAGCTCGCACACGCTTGAAGTGGTGCTAACTACCGATTACAACCCTAACCGTGTCATATTCAATTGGAGTACGACCCGGTTAGGGGTTGTATCGAATAGTAGCACCACTTCAAGCGTATGCGAGCTCCTTAAGAATATAGAGAAGAAGACGAGAGATATTATTGATCTTAAACGTGATTGATTCATTCATAATAATGACATGGTATTTATACTGAATGGGATAACCCTTACAATGAAACCCTAATCCTATTATGACTCGATTCCTAATGTTACGCCTCGGGCTCTTGAAGAACGGGCTCGACCCAAATGTGCCACTCGATTATCATCTAGCTTATTTGGTAAGTCTCAAGGTCCTATTAGGAAATCGACGTCATAAATAAGGATTAGGTTTCATTGTTTAAGGGCTTATTTCCCATTCGGTATAAATATCGTGTCATTATTATTAATGAATCAATTAAGTTAAAAGATCCAAAACACTCTAGTTCTTCTCTTCTACTTCTTAAGGAGCTTGCACACGCTTAAAGTGGTGCTACTATGCGATACAACCCCTAACAGGGTGGTATCAATTGGTGCTTTCATTGAGAGCTCTCGTTGAGAGGGTTTCCAATTTAGGGTTCCAAAAAAAGTAAAAAAGTAATGTTCGTTGATCACTATTCACAAGGGGGGGTACTGTTCATTGATTACTATTCATAAGTATTGTTTATCAGAGTACTATTTACAATACTGTTCATCGCGTATTGTTCATCGGTACTGTTCATCAGTGAAAAAAATTGTAATTGTAGTGTTTTTTTTGAGTTACTGTTCATGGCATCGGGCAGCGATCGGGACGCAGATGACGCACTATCTAAGCTCTTGCAAATGGGTACGGTGGCCGAATATGAGAGTAAGTTTGTGATACTTGCAAATAGAGTAACGGGAATCTCTACAAACCTACTTAAATCAATTTATATCTCAGGACTTAAACTGGCTCTACAATGTGCACTCTTAAGATCATACCCCATAACTTTAGGCGAAGCTTTTTCATTAGCCCGTGCAACGGAAGCATGCTTCACGGACCTACAACTTTAGGAACTATTGAGGTCGAATTCTACAACTTTAGGAGAAGCCTTCTTTCGTGCTTGTATAACGGAGGATCGTTTTGAGGCAATTGTGGGGAAAGAGCTGAACATTAAAGAGAAATTAGATACCAATCTATCATGGCCAAGTGAAGAAGCTCTCACCTGTGATTTAAATGACTTTAGTGCTAATTGAATATACCATTCTATCTTTGCGAAGTGAAGACCCAAATCTTAACATCAAAAAAAAGCAGTTAAATATGTGAGAGCATTAAATGTTGCACCGCTTGAAGTGGTCTTTGCAGGGCCTTTTGATATTTGTGTTGATGAGGTTGGTAGCGCGATAGACGATGTTTTCGATATTGGTAAAGCGCGTGGGGTTAACGAGGATGAGTTGAATAGAGTGATATCGGTACTTAAGGATGAAGGTGGTAAAATTGATGATCGTTTGGATGAAATAAATTTGATTTTAAGCCAGGAGTTTGTGATTAGAATATTGGGATGAGTAGAGATGGTTTTTGGCGGGAGTGCGGGTGAGTTTGAATTGGTTTTTGAAGTGGTGTATTGCTGAGAAGAATTGTGAAGTGTCTTTGTAGTTAGACGAAGATGGGGGAGTTGCCTTGGCGCGGGAATGTGGTAGAAAAAATAGCGGAAGACGGTAGGACATCTGGCAGCAATCGGGGTATAACAATTTGGGATCCCGGAATCAAGATTTTTTTTATATAACACCTTGAGGACAAGGTGGTTTCAAAGGAGTGGGAAATGTTACACCCCGGGCACTTGAAGAGGTTCGGCCCAAACAAGCCACTAATATCATCTATCTTATTTGTTAAGTCAAGTCCAAGGTCCATTAGGAATCGAGTCATAATAGGATTAGGGTTTCATTGTAAGGGTTAACCCATTCGGTATATATACATGTCATTATTATGATTATGAATAATTAGTTTAAGATCAATAATTTCTCTCTCTTCTTCGTCTTATATTCTTATGGAGCCCGCACTACGCTTGGGGTAGTGCTATTTTACGATACAAACCTAACCGGGTCGCTGTCAGAATTCATAGCCAGTCTTCTAATTATCCCAACCACAAAACTTTTCCTCATAGCCCAAACCGATACAACTATCGCTATAATCATAAACACCCTCTGCACAGCCGAACACTTGAACCTAACCAAATATGTGTCACAAACGCCAACAACAACCCAACGACCATATACAAAACCCAATCCCAAAACCCTCAGCTCCTAAATGAATTCCGGACCCTTGATAAAAATAAACCAACTTACTCGGATCATTCCTATCTGATATGTTGATAAAAATATAATGCCTAAAAACATTACTAATATTTTTTCACATCTTTACGTTTTGATAATCACAAAATATAAAAACGTTCAACGTAAAATTAAACGTAAACAAGTAATTAGTTGCTAAATTTTCCATTTCAACAAATACATCACTTAAAGGTATGAATAAATAAATGCTTAATGCATTTTATGATCAAAGGAAATTTTTATTCAACCTCACACTTTTATAAAATGTTGTAAACATTTTATAAACATTACAAAACATTTTCTACAATTAAAAGAAATGTTTATTAAAAATAAACATTTTAAAATTCAAATTTTCGGACCTAAACGGCTAGGAAACGTTACAGAAACTTCCCCCTTACAAAGACAAACTGGGGAAGCCTTAGTCTTGGGCGGCCCCTTAAATACACGGCCGGCCCCCTTAAAATTAAGGGGACCGCCCCTAGGTAGACGCTCCCCCAGTTTGTCCTATAAATACTGGACTTTTCCCCATAATTTTCTTACCTTTTGCACTCATTCTTTCTGTTCTAAAACAGCCCACACATCTCATCAATTTTCTTATAATCATTTTAATCATAAAGATTTGTTTTCAAGTGATCCAAGCTCAATTCAACAAGTGCAAGAGAAGAATACTTCCATCCTCAAGTGAAGAAGTATTACACCTTTGTGTGTTGTTGCAATCTTATTGCATCCATATCATAACTTGTAAATAGTAGCTAGATCTTGGCGATCTTTGTAAGTATAGATAGATCATGGTGATCTTACCAAGTAGTGTTAGCTTAGTTGTCGGAATAAGTTGTGTGGTGAATGGAAGTCGTATGTTGTGTTGGGAAGTTTGAAGTTGTGAAGACGTGAAGTTGTGTTGTGGTAGATTGGTTCTAGCTAATGATTAGACTCGCATTTAGCTTTGTGTCATAAATCGGTGTAAGAACGTTGTGTACGGTTTTCTCCGCCATAAGGGAGCTTGTTGACATAGGACAAAGAAAATCTCGAGTTAGGTGCTCGAGGGATAGTGGAGTTTAGGGCCGAGATGTGCTTCGTTACCGAACCACTATAAATCATCGCGTTGTGGTTTGATTGTTCTTACTCTTATCTCTTGTCTTACATTATCTCCTCATACTATCATATCAATTGTTTAGATAAATATATTGTTCATATTGTGCAAGTGTTGAGTTCACATAAATTCAAATCTAGAATTTTTTTTACAAACACTTCAAAACCTTTAATTAAAAAGCGGTAAACTATTCAACTCCCTTCTAGTTTTTCACAATTGGTATCAGAGCCACGTCAAACAAGATTTTTAAAATAAATTATATTTTAAAACTTGAATCGATCTATGGAATCGGAAAAATATTTAAGGCAATTCTATGCAAAGTCCACCACTATTTGAAAGTGATGATTTTTATTTATTGGAACAATTAGATTTGAAACTTATGTGAAGTCAAAAGATCTAGATCTTTGGCATGTTATTACCGATGGTGATTTTCCTCCTATTCAAAATAATCCCGAAACTAAAAAGGATGAAGTTGTACCTTTTCATAAACAAAATGATGATCTTAAATGTTACTTGCAAACAAAATAATAAAGCATAAATGATAATTTATTAATGTTTTGCCAAGTAAAGAATACGAATCGAATTTTTATGTGTCCAAACAGCAAAAGAATTTTGGGATACTTTGCTAAATCACACACAAGGTAATAATCAAGTCAAAGCTAAACAAAATAGATATTATTGTTCAACAATATAAAACAATTTACGATTCCGGAGAGGAATACATAGATAATGCTTGCTTAAATTAACCACATATTATTACTAGTCTAAAAGCAATTGATGAAGTTTTTTCTAGCAAGAAATTGTGTTATTAGGAAATTCTCTAGAACATTACATCCAAAATGGCGCGCGAAAATCATTGCGATTAAAGAATCAAAGAATCTAACAACCTTACCTCTTGACGAACTTATTGGAAACTTGAAAGTCTATGAAGAGGTAATAAAGAAAGACTTCAAAATGGTCAAAGGCAAGAAAGAACAAAGTAGATCTCTTGCATTAAAGGTGAAAAAGGAAGTAAGTGATGAAGATAGCTCAAGCTCCGATAGTGAAGACGAAGAGTATGCTATGGCCGTAAAAGAATTCAAGAAATTCTTCAAGAGACGAGGAAGATTTGTAAGACAACCACGAGACGATAGAAAAACATTTCAAAGAAGTAGAAATGATGGTTATGGGAAAAGTGAAAGAAAATGTTTTAAATGTGGTTGATTCCAATTTTACTCCCATTGGAGATTGTTCAAAGCCATCAATGACATCGATCAAAGATCAATTATTGGAGGAGCATTAGAGGACTAATGATGAAAATTGCTTGTAGCTCATGCACCCGATGAAATATGCTTAGAGTTGGTAGTAAACTTGGTAACCCGATGCGTTGATGCGATCCAAAACACCACATATGACCGGTAATCGAAAGTTGTTCTCTTCATACAAAGCATACAATGGAGGAAACGTAATTTTTGGGAGCAACTTGCGCGATAAAATCATAAGCAAAGGTACGATTTCTCAAGACTCCCTAATAATTGAAAATGTTAAGCACGTAGATAACTTAACATATAACTTGTTTAGTGTAGGTCAAATATGTGATAACAAATGCAAAGTAATTTTTATCGAACACGATAGAAAAATAATCAAAAACGAAAAAGTTATAGGAAAAAGAATTAGAAAAGGAGGAATATATGTAATGAAACTAGAAAATAAACCGAAAGACAAAATATGCCTTGCAACATTGGATGAAAACTCCACACTATGGCATATGAGATTAGGTCAACGATAATTTGCAATTAAATTCAATCATAGCAATCTAAAGAAGTAGTTAAAAAACTTACCCAAACTTAAAATACGACGACTATTTTTGTGATGATTGCAAAAATTGGAAATACAAGTCCTACAAGTCACAGGCATTTAAAAATATGTTTCAACAACTAGAGTGCCTTGAAACTTCTTCACATGGATTTGTTTGGCCCTTCCGCCATACGAAGCTATGGAGGAAATCGTTATACCTTAGTAATCGTAGATGACTATTCTTGATTCACATGGACTAGATTTTTAGCAAATAAAACTGAGGCCTTCGAAAAATTCAAAGTATTTAGCAAAATGATCCAACAATATGAGATTTCCATTGTATCAATTTAGAACGGATCATGTCGGGAATTATGATAATGAAGTACAATTCGGAAACTATTGTGATTTAAATGGGAATGGATTGTTCGTTTAATTAGAAAGGAAAAATCGCACTCTACAAGAAATGAGTAGAACCATGTTAAACGAACAAATCCATACTCAAAAAATAAAAATTTTTTGTTTTTATTTTTTGGTTGTAATGCGGTCGATACATCAACTATATAATTAATAGAGTTTCTATTTAGACGTATTTTAGGAAAAAACTTCATAGGAGTTGTTAGAGTAGGATACCAAACCTTAACTATTTTCGTAGTTTCGGAAGTAAATGCTTTGTTCTTAATACAAAGGATTACCTCACCAAGTTCGACCCTAAGTCGTACGAAGGTGTTTTCCTAGGATATTCGCAAAATAGTAAAGCTTACATAATACTTAACAAACAAACAATGAAAGTTGAGAAATAGTCGTGAATGTAACTTTCGATTGAAACTCTCCCCGCCTAAAACATCACCATTAGAAAGTGATGAGCTAGTCGAAGAAGAAGCTATTGAGGTTAGTAAAACAAAACCCATAGGCAATAATCTTTGAAGACATTTCATTAGAAAATAATCCAAATTGTAAATATTAAGAATCTAAAACTTATCCCCTAGAAAACTGTTATTGGTAATCTAAATCAAAGAATCCTTAGGTCCGGCAAGCTAGACAAAAGCAATTTTTTTGCTTTATTTTGACAATGAACCTAAAATTATACATGAGGGCATTAAAGATGAAAAATTGGGGGGGGGTTTTAAAAAAATTGGGGTGGGGCCATGCAATAAGGAGCCAACTAAAACCAATTCAAAACAAATGATGTTTGGGAACTAGTCCCAAATCCCATGGATATGACATTATAGGAACAAAATGGGTATATAGAAATAAACTTGACGAAAATGGCGTCGAACTATAAATAAAGCTAGGTT
Organism: Tanacetum coccineum; assembly: GCA_026074375.1. Classification (NCBI taxonomy): domain Eukaryota; kingdom Viridiplantae; phylum Streptophyta; class Magnoliopsida; order Asterales; family Asteraceae; genus Tanacetum; species Tanacetum coccineum. Next base: position 3,388 of record BQNB010142721.1, on the reverse strand, counting down.
GTCGCCCAGGATTAATAACAAGGAAGGATTTGATTACGACGAAACACTATGCACCCGTAGTAGGACTAGAGTCCATAAGATATTACTTTTTGCTTATGGCTGCGCAACTAGACTTTAAGTTATACCAAATGGATGTGAAGAGATAGCATTTCCTTAACGGTTTTAATTAATGAGGAGGTATACGTGGCACAACCTCCAGATTCATTGACATTCGCAAAACCTATTTCTGTCTACAAACTTAAGAAAGCTCTGTATGTCTAAATCAAGCTCCAAAAAGCTTGGTCCCTGATCGACTTAAAAGCTTTCTTATTAAACATGAATTACTTCCATGAGGAATGGTAGATAAACTCACTATTTTCTTAAAATGAAGACTCCAAATCTCATTATTGTCTAAAATATGTTAGTGTCATTTATTCGATCAACTTGTCAAGAATTGTTGTGATGACTTATGCCTAGATTAATGCATGATGAGTTTGAAATGAGTATGATGGGGGAACTAAATTTCTTCTTAGGATTACAAATAAAATAATTAGATGATGAAATATTTTTTAATCAATCAAAATATATTAAGGAAATGCTTAAAAAATTTGGACTAGAAGACTCTAAGCCAATAAAGACCCATTATGTCTACGGAAACAAAAACTCACGATGTGACGAAGAAGGAGTGTCCGTAGATTCCTACCAATATAGAGGCTGATAGTAGTTTATCTATACTTAACGGCAAGTAGACCCGATTTTATGTTTAGTGTTTGCTTTGAGCCCGCCTTTCTAGAGGATACTTAAACGTCCTTTCTTACCTTAGATGGTGTTAAACGTATCTTCCCATACATTAAAGGTACTACGCATTTAGGATTATGGTATCCTAAGGGATCCGGCATAGAAACAATAGTGTATGCGGATTCGAATCATGCGGGAGATTACGTGGATCGCAAGAGCACTCGTGGTGTTTGCACGTTTATGAGATGTTGTCTAACCATCGTGGTTTTCAAAGAAGTCAAAGCTCTCTGCCATCTCTCACAACCGAAGCGGATTACGTAAGCGCGAATAGGCATGGTCAACAAGCTCTATGTATGGTTGCAAGCTACTATAGACTATGGCGTTAGGTTAGACGACATTCCAATAATGTGTGATAACAAAGGGGCTATAGACTTAAGTAAGAATCCCGTTCAACACTCACGAACAAAACACATTGAGATTCGTCATCACTTCCTTCGCGATAATCTTCAAAAAGGAAATATCTTTATAGAAAAGGTCACATCGGAAGACAACATAGTCGATATCCTAACTAAACCACTTAAACGTGAGCCATTTAACTACTTATTTCTAGGCCTAGGAATGATGGAACAAATCAATTAAGTTTTCAGCATAATAAAGAAATCATCAAAAAAAATTGTTTGACAAAAATCCTGAGAAAATTTTCCAAACAGATGGCGGCCCCCTTAATTCATAAAGGGCGACCCTCTTAATTTTAAGGGGACCGCCCAGACTTTAAGGGGACCACCCACTGACAATTTTTTTTTCTTTTCTGAGTCTAGGCTTCTATTTCACATAAAAACACAAGATTGGGAAAAGTTTATAAACAAACTTCTATTAATTCTTCTATCTCAATGCATATCTTAGTATATATATATATATACACAATAATCCCAATCTATTATTTTCTAAAAAGTTCTTCTCACAACTAGGAGCACATAAAAATCAAGTTTCATATATTGTTAAGATATGCTAAAAACATTTTTCACATATGAATAATGATTGTCTTACTTGTTGTGAAAAGTATATAATCTAATATATATTTTTTGACAATCTTGGTTGAACAAAATTAAATCAAGGAGCATTTGGATTATTTCTTAGATTTTGCATGTCTTAGTGTCGAAATAATCGCTACTCCACATTTGTCGCATTTAGGCACACACTAGTCTTGCACATAAGTTTAGTTCATTCTTAACTTAGCCCTCTTGACAAGAAAAATGTACATCATATCTTGTTACTATTTTATATATGTTCTTCATTTTTTTTGGTTCTCAATTCATAAATGAGTATATGCTAAAATTATGTGAAATAGTTTTGTCCTACATCTTGTGCGTATATATATATAGAATGTTGAATGCTTAAAATTGCTATGTGCTAAAAACCTTAGTTGCCATAAAAGGATGGACTTGCTGCAAACTAACCACCAAAACAGAAACCCTCACATAAAATTTTGAGAAAAATTGAATTTTAGGAAATTTGGGAAATCCCAGTAGGCGGCCCCCTTAATTCATAAAGGGCGATCCTCTTAATTTCAAGGGGACCGACCCTTAATTAAGGGGACCGGCCAAGGCAAACATGAGGAAAACAATATGTTTTTTTTAACCAAACATCCTCTAGACTTAGCTACCTGTTTACCTAAAATTCACAAACATTTCGTGGATTTAATCCTTTGAATGTTCATTCGCCATAATTTAACCATTTCCTCACTATATATACATCCTATATTCTATAATCATCATCAATCATCCCCACCAATGACATCTCCTAACAAACCCATATCCAAACCATCAAGGGTTGCCAAAATGAGTGTGAAACCCATTTGGAGGAAGAAACCAAACCGAGAATTTACTAAATCACCCATTCAACATCGACTTAATTCTTGTAGAACTTGGTAGTTTCGACATCATAATTGGTATGGATTGGTTGACAAAGTACCAAGCTGTCATTGTTTGTGCGGAGAAAATCGTTCGTATTCCCTGGGGAAATGAAGCGTTGATTGTTCGTGGTAACGGAAGCGACCAGGGAAACGAGCCTTGTTTGAACATCATCTCGTGCACCTCAAAGTGACAGCCAAACTCAACACACACCACCTCTATCTCCAAGTAGAGAAAGCCTAATTGATGACATTAATCAACTTCAAGACCTATCAACCCTCTTAGCCATGCATCTATATCAACAACAAAGCAACATTCCCTCATCACCTTACTCTCCAAACCTACCATACACCCTCAACATTAACCAAGTTGAAAACCATGTTGGGTATTGCCCTTGTTGCATTTTCACCCAAAAACAATTCCTTGCTTTAAGTGAGGATATCAATTAGATTGAATTCCTCCTCACTCGACCTCATCCACCACCTAGAGTTCAAAGAGATTATCCCTCCACAACCGCCTCTGCTCCAAACTCTCCAACCAACTAATCTCGTAATATGCCTCCAAATAATCGTCAAACCCTTTTGTGTCGCAAGCAAGAAAGAAAATAATAAATCCTTCTATGGCTATTTAGGATTTTTCTTTATGTATTAATATGCTTCTAAAGCATATTTATTTTTCTATTTATGTATGCTTGAGTGTGGTTCACACACTATTTCATTTCAATTGATGATTATTGTTGGTTGCATTACTAGTATGCCATA
>BQNB010142720.1:0-14670 GCA_026074375.1 Tanacetum coccineum | reverse complement strand
TAAAAGTTAGGAAGATTTGTTTATTTCCTAATACTTATCCTTTGTAAACCTAATATCTATATTATATAAAGAGATATAGGTCGTGTTATTTTCTGTGTATCAAATTGTAAACACCAGGAAAAAGTGTGTGTGTTCCAAGCGTAAGAATGTAGACGCTATATGTAGTTTAGCCTCAAGGATATTATGATTCTTGTTACAGTTCATTGATGTAACCGTATTATTCTGATAAAATAATATTGGGGCTTGGAATGTTTGGTAAAACCTTGTTCATAACATTGTTCTTTATTTGGTTAATTCTGCTGTGCATATATGTTATCATTGTTATTAATCCTAGATGTAAAGTTCTAAACAAATTAGAGCTAAACGATCCTATCAGGTGGTATCAGAGCCTCGTGGCTCGTGATCTAGGATCTACAAGGTGTTTTGGTGTCGCATCTATGAAGGAAAAAAGGTACGAATTTTCTGTCTTGGTTATCATGTCGAATATGGTGATATTAGGGTTTTTCAACAACCCTAATTCGATATAACAGATGGTTTGTCCACAATTGTTGTTGATTGGTTTGTGACAACTAGATGATTGCTGATTGTGGTTCTTGGTTACATAATTCAAGAGTTCTTTGGAACTTATTCTATAAAAAGAATCATTAGCAGTTAATGAGAATGATGAATTAGTGACAGCCTAGTAACAGATTAGTGACACTTAAAGTGTCGCTAATAGCTATAGGAGGAAGGAGAATGCAAATTAGTGACGGTTTAGTGACAGCTTTGTGACACTAAAAAGCGTCGTCTGGATACTTAAAAAAGGTATTCTTAATAGTGGTAATTGGTTAATACTGTTGTCACGATATTCTTAGTGCTATCACAAGAAACATCAAAGCTGTTACAAGGGGAACTACTAGTATTCTTGGATTCGAAGGCATGATTTAAACTAGTAGCTTGGATGTTTGATTGACGAATACACACAAGAAGGTTACTTGTAGCAGCAACACATGGTTCGATTGGTTATATGGTTTGTTGATCTCAAAGGTAAACAGTATTAAAAGGTTTATACTACCAACATTATTTTTAATACTACTAAAGTAATGTGGGTTTGTAATGTTTGGGCTGCCATGGAGACGTTAATGCTGCCAAGTAATTGGTTAATGCTGCCAAAAGGAAATTAGTGCTGCCAGTTTCATGTAATGCTGGTATCACTAAAGGTTTAATGCTGCCATTTATACGTAGTCTGCTAGTATATTAATACTATGCTTTATATTTTAATACTGCCATGAAAGGAGTTACTACTGTTGTTGGCTACTGATAAAAGTTACAGAATCTAACGATTTAGATTCATTCAAATGGATAAAAGGCTATTATTTTTGGGATTATTTGAAATAATTGATTACGGAGAGGATTGTTTATCACTTATTTGACGGTGAAGTAGAATTACTTGGGTACGTGTTTTATCATATCTCAAATGTGCCTTACAACTTTGGAGGTAACTGTTTTGTGTTTTTAAGTTGTGACGAAGAGTTTTTAACATCTACAAAGGTGTGAGATTTTTTCTTATAGTGCTGTCAAAGCTCCACATTTTGCATCACTTGGTATGTGTCTCAGAGAAGATGAGATTTTTGTCAAGAGGTTGTGATCTACTTATATTTCACAGATTTATTTATAAGTTTAACGTCACATGGATAGTACAAGATATAAGACACAAGTTTTTGGGTTATTCTACTTCTACATCAAGTTGGTTATACTTAGTTTTCTTCATCCAGTGAACATTACATAAGCCCTACAGAAATGAAGATCAAGATATGTTATAGACATATGGATTTTAGAGGGAAGCTATTTCAACAGTATTAACCAACTACATGCACCACTTGAGGGGAAGTTTTTGTTACAACCGGCAGATCAATATTACTACAGCTTAGTTTGTATATTTCAAGTGATCAATTTGTTTTTCTTTTTGTGCGTAATGGTGGACAGTTTTAGAGTAATAAAAGGTTTGGATTAGTAGTTGTGGTATATGATTTGTAGTTGTTATGATCCAAGTTGCATATCTTCAGAAGACCCCTATTCGATTATTACAAAAAGGGGAAGAAGATTAAACAGAGAAGATTTACAGCTTATTATGTGTTGGTTTGAAATGGCAGGTTACACAAGGAAAGGGGAATTTTTGTTCATTCAGGGAGATGATACATCTTACTTCAGGGGAAGCTTTTGCTTTAGATGAAGTTCATTACACGACTTTGTTTGTTTTTTCAACATCAAATCGGGAAAGATTGTTAGGAATGCTTGAATTTGTTGAGACAACGTGAATAAAAGAATGAAACAAAAGCTTAAATGCAAAAAAGAATCAATTAAAAAGAGGAAATTTTGAAGATTTCAGAAGATCTCCTTAGAGGAAAAGAAAATAAATATACAGAAATACTATTATATTTAGGAAGACTTATTTGTTTTTATCTTTGTAATTTTTGTTCTTAACCTTTGTAACACCAAGCTATCACTAGTATATAAAAGATATCAGGTAAATGTATTAGGCAACCAGAACACATAACCACACCCATGAGAGTCTAGAAAAGCAGTGTGGGTGATACTACTTTTTATTAATAGTTATTGTTAAGTAGCTCCAAGGTATAGAATATGGGGCAAGTTGCAAACGTTTGGAGAGAATAAACAAACCTTGTTTGATAATATATTGGTACTTTAATAAACCGCCGAATATTTATATTATTTGTGTAAAACAATCCGAGATGAGTCTAGAACACTTCCAATGTCCGGAGTTGATAGAACCTCCTTAGATTATATTAAGCTCTGATGATTAGAACTTATATCTAGAAAATTATAACAATAACAATGATAGAGAAATACACAACGAAATTAAATAACATTATCCCCCAAGCCTCAATCTATAAGATCAGTAATAGATCGGTTACCACCTGTAACAGTGATTAAGGAAACCTTAATATACCTTGAGCTACCTATCTAATACTAATAAACTAACTATCCTAACTACAAAGTCTACCTACGTTTACAGAGTCAAAGACTCTCATTGTATCTTGTATACACACACACACTTTTTCTGGATATCTAAAACTATGTTGTCTATGATCTCTTTATATAGAGAGATCATGACTTACAAAGGAAGTTAAAATAAAGATAAAACAAGTAAAATCTTTAACATTAAGAAATATCTTTGTTTATCTTATCTTCTTAAGGAGATCTTCCCAGAATCTTCATATTATCTCCTACATCTTGGGGGGGTTAAGAATTCTTTAATGACAATTTTGATCCTTTTGTTTCATTACTTGTTTCTTTTGTCTCAACAAATCTATAAATCCCAACACAATAGAACACCAAATTCATCAGATGTGTGTAATAATGATTTTGAGGATGATCAGCTTGATGATCAAGAAGATGAGTGAGTTGCGCTTGCTAATTTAATTGCAAATTTAAAACTTGATACTGATGAAAACAAAAAGATTTAAAAGCAATTAAAGAGAGCAAACGCATCACTCACTCATGAATTAAATGAGTGTAAATCTGCTCTAGCGGAGTCAAATGACATTCGTGATAGATGCAGAAGTGCACTTCATAACCAAGAGATTGAGCTTGAGAAGTACAAAAAGTATAAAGATTGTCAAATTGAAAAAGAAGAGTTAGAACGTCAGTTAAAAGCATCTCTTGATAGATTAGCTCAACAAAAACCTTCAAACTGTAGAAGCGTTAAAAACGCAAGCTTATGAAACTTTTGACTATAAAGAGAAACATGTTGAGTTAGTTCATCGGAGTTCTTTAGAACATATACGTTATGACCATCTTCATAAAGAAATGGAACAATTACAAAAGGATTTTAAAATCATGGAAAATAAAGATATTGACAAAGTGATTGCCTTGGAAAACCAAGTAAAGTTTATAAATGAAATAGTTTATAAAATCAATCAATCTGTCCAAACCATTCATATGCTAGCTCATAATCCGAGTTCATCATATAATTGTAGACCAAGTTTTGCAAATCCTGAGTACCTCAAGAAAGCTCAATCTAAAATTCATGTTTGTACAAGGTACCATTTGATAAAGAGACTCTCATTATTGAGCAAGAGAGTATATCAAAATTAAATAAAGATAAGGTTAAAGCATATGATTGCTCGAATCAAAACAGTCTTTATGAAATTTTTACTCCTCAAACACGGAAATCACTTAATGAATTGTCTGTTGCTAATGAAATATGAAAGAAAATGTGGAGAAAATCTTTTGTTAAATACAAAGCGCACCTTGTTAAAACATAACGTTTTCTGCCTACTCAAGCTTCTCTAAACAAAATTAGACACACATTTAATATTGTTCAACACAACATTACGAACTTTAAAGAAATTGTTGATTTGGACTGGGAAAAACGAATGGACAATAGATGGCAACAACCAATTACTCAGGAGATAACTGTGCTTTTAAAAATTCTATTAATTCCTCTTGCGAAAAAGACAAAAGAAAATACGTATGCATTTGAATCTGCTCTTAAAAAGGAAATTTTTGAAGATTTAGAGTACGTTCAATCTCTTGAAAAAGAACTTGACGAACTTCAATCGGATAAAAAGGAATTTTCAAATGAATATGATCTACTCTTGCAAGAATGTCTCACAAATAATAATAATAATATGTATGCCACTTTAAATTCTATCGTTGATATAGATGAATATTCTGAAATGGCATGCAAATATATGGAGAAAATTAAGGAATGTGAATGTCTTGATATTGAGCTTTCCAAACAAAAAGATAATGTTTGTAAAGAAGTCTATATTTAGCTTTTAAGGAGTTTTGCTAAACTTGAGGAACACTCAATTTCTCTTGAAATTGCTTTACAAGACGGTCAGGCACAACTTAACAATGACAAAGTTTTAAAAGAACAACAATCAACTTCATTTCGAGAACTTCGTGAAAAGTATTTCGAGATGCAAGATTTGAAAGCTCAATAACAAGACAGAGACATTGCCATCAGTGAGTTAAAGAAACTCATTGAAAAATCAAAAGGAAATTCCGGGGAAACCAAGTTTGATAAACCACATGTTATTCGTCAAAATAATGCAATTAAAGTTCCAAACCAAAACAATTATCAAATTAGTTTTGGGTAACTTGAACTCCTTATGTTATTCTCTGAAAATAGAGATAGTTCAAAACCCAGGTACCGGTCACCCAGACTGATGTGAGCAAGGGGTTATCAAAACCAGTCACTCCATAGAATTTGACTCAAACTCAAGCTAAAAAACAAGCTGAAATTAACAAGAATGTGATTAAACTAGGAATGTATCGATTAGAAACCATGCCTACACAACCTAGAACACCTCAGTTGCCTTAGACTTTTAGGAATAATAATCCTTGCGTGTATAATTCTATAGATTATTTCCATAAAACATTGTTAGAGGCCACACTAGAGCAATCAAATGAAAGATAAGGTCTTGTAAAACAGTAGTCAAATGAAGACTAAGCTAAAGGATGTAGAAGACCACCATAGGATTTCTAATATTTTGAATAAAACAAAGTATGTAACTGCGTGTAATGACAATTATAAATTTAAAAAACATTGAAGTAACGTTGTTATGTGCACTTAGTGGAAAATGTGTGAATAATTCAAATCATTATGCTTATTGCGATGAGATGTCATTTTATACACTTTTTCGGGGTCATTTAACCCCCTAAATCATGCATTTAGGCCAAAATAGTACTTAAATGTTCTTTTCCGGTATTTAGCATTTTGGAAGGCATTTATGAAGGAAAATACACGTGACGTGGGGATCCATTTAAGAAGAAACGGACGAGACTAGGACCTACACCGACACTCTCAAGATTATGTCTTAGTGGCTGGAGACGGCGTAATAGTTCTACACATGTCGTCACAACCGACTATCGTGAACAGCGCGTCACCACTTCATGACGCGTCACAACCTTCATGACGTGGGATATAACCTTTCATGATGGCTCAGCCCGCACACCCAGTCCAAGATCTAAATATCTATTTTACACGACGGCGTAACGATTAAAACGCGACGCCGTCGCATCGATTTATCTATATATACAAATCCGTTGTTAGGGTTTTAGGTGTGTAACTTTAGAGTAAAAAAGGGAGACGAACCCTAGTTCGTTTGGCAGCTTATTAGGACAATGTATGGCATCAAACCCTATTGAACTCCTTCCAATCATGTTTTAATCAAGTAATTATCTTAACATTTAATAATGTCTTGTTGTTTGGATTCATTATTATTCTTGCTATATCTTTAACATGCTTGGCTAAACTCCCTAATGTTTTTCAATCTATGATTGTATGAAGTCAAGAATGTAGATCTTCGGAGTTTGCATCTTATGAATGGATATGCATGTTAGGCTTTAAGAAAACCATGCTGTTGTCTATTTCCCTGGTGATAATGGTCTAGGGAATACATAATGTGTAGAAAGATACCACGGTAACAGTCTTCATACTACCTTGCCCCCTAATATGGTTGATCCACTCTTAATATATTTCACATGCATTTAATATACTCTAGGGCCTTGTGTAGTCCTCATACTAACTACTTGCGCGTGCCCGCTAACGGAATATTAAATAACAGCGTGTTCGTGAATTCGTTTATGACTTCGGAAAATAATTACATAGATCACACGAAAAAGTGTGATAAAAAGCAACAACACTAGAGAAGGAATCCTAAGGAGTAATACAAGATAAATGAATACAATCTTTTATTATATTGTTATCACCATTAGTGTAGTTTATTATTTAGTTTAATTGCTTAAACCAAACCAAACCTCTCAAATATATGATTTTACTGCTTTCCTATAAACACAAAAATACAAAAATAATCTTCTCTCAACCCCCAGAATTCTGTTAGACCGTGATCAAGCCTTCCCAACCTATTCCCATAGAGAACGATAACAACCCCTGAGTCTTGCCTATATTACACCTACAACGGTTAGGTACTCTGTCTAGGGAGTTGTAAAACTTCTTGTAGAAGTCCCTTACGACAACCGCATCAAGTTTTTGGCGCCGCTATGTGGGAATAGTTAGGTTTTGATCATAGTTTAACTTAGTTCCTTGCTGTGATCCTTTCAAGGTAGAGACTTTAATTCCTGTCATTAGCTTTCTTGTAGTTTATCTTTTTCTTTGTGCCCTTTGTTCCTAACATTTGTAAATTTGTAAATTATAATGAATAGGTATAGTTATTCTAACGTAGTAGGTTTGATGTATTCTTCCGTGTTCAACTCTTGGTGTTCCAACAACATCAAGATGAATCTCTCTATGATTCATGGACTCGTTTCAAAGACATAATCCGAAAAGTCCTGAATCATGGCCTTAGCATATGGACCCTAATTGAAATATTTCTTAAACATCTCGAATCGTTATCTTATCATATCATATTATGACAGCAAAGAGGATATTAGGAAGTTTAGTGATATAGGAGCATTGTATGCCATAGAGGATTGTGCCCAATATGATAAAAATGTATCAACCCAACGAGCGTTATTTCTAATGAAACAATAGCAAATCCAAATGGTCAAATAGTTAGGGATGATATGGTTAGGGTACAAGTACCTAGGTGCATGGCATGGTTAAATTATGATGAGCATGTAGATAGCCTAAGTAAAATGGATAATAAGGTAGGAGTTACAAGCCCTGAGAGTACCATACAAACCCTACCGTCATTTGAGGAATACACACCGCCCGTGACTTACCCGAAAGAAGTTAAAAAGACTTTAGGAACCCCGATAGAGGTAGAACCTTTGAACAAAACAAAACTAGAGGAAGTAGGATTGAATTGTAATCACAATACTCCTCTTAATTCAAAGGAAGTTCCTAGTTTTGATAAACTGGAGCCTCAACCACCACCCTTACCTAATTGTACACCCTTAGATGCAAGTCTAGGAACCGAAAGAGGCCTAAAACCACCTATCAAACCATAAATCCTGATATATTTAGGATGAAGGTATTAGATAATTTGACCATTCATACACCACCTTCATCTCTTGTGGCATCTTTCCACCTTAGGGATTTGTATTGCTATTATCGCTCATGCATCGATGATCCTAAGAAACATTATGGATTTAAACCATGTTTATTAAGACATAGTGGATACTTGTAGGTTTGATTTTTTGAATATCCCGAGATGAAAGAAAAAACGATTGGCGATTAAAATCCAAAGAAGTTTCTTTTCTTAGAGAAGGACTTAATTTACCCGTTTGGCTAAAGGAATTAGAAAAGGGAAGGATTAAAGAAACACACCAATTGGAGCACAAAATTCAACAAATACTTTTTCAACATATGGCTACTTCTCACCATAATGGTGTGTACCGTTACTATCACCCACACTTAACCTCGACGTACGGAACCCTCCCCTTACTGTTAAATAAGGGTAGAGTCAGGCTCATGACTCGAACAAAAACAAGCGCTTTTTGAGAGGCAACCCAATATTTACTTTTCTCGCATATTAGGAGTGTCGTGTGTTTTAATTCTTTATTATTTGTTTTATTATGTTTGAATTAGTTTGTAATCATGCTTTGTTTGTTTGTAACTTTGTCTTATTTGCAATCAAATGTAACACCCCCAAAAATGGGTCGCATCGGAATATGTTTCCTGGAGCATTACTTCATAATACCATTGCACAAGACATGAGAGAACGACCTCTAAACGTGTCATTTGAAAAGTAATCTTGTATTGTTTAGACTCCAATGCACATCAAGTATGTCAAGTAGCTTGTTCACCTAAGAAAAACATGCTTAAAGAGTGTCAACAAAAGTGGTGAGTTACATAGGTTTTTATAAGTATAAAATTTGAACCAAAGTTGAGTAAAGTATGCATGACATTTCAATCCTAGTATGTCGCCAAAAAGTATGTACAAATGTAGGAAATCAAAGAGTTGTAAAGTATGCCTGACCCTATTCAATCCCAAATAGTCCAAGAATATAAGTAAATGGAGTCCACCATATGTTCAAAGTATGTATTGCCACTATTAATTAAGGCAACGTAAAATTCATGTGTGTTAAAACAACGTTACGATTACTCTAAGTTCATGAAACTGCTGCGTAGACTCATATATATGCCACTTTATTTAGGGCACCGTAAGTGTTCATGTTCATGTTCATGTAAATGTTGTGCTCCGACATACTATAACGTTCATTATGACTAGATGATAGCTATCACCCGAACAGGGCTGTCACACCCGAATAGATCTATTTCATAACATTTACGCTTACCCTCCGAGTAATTAACAGTCCAATCCGCTTAAGCTAATTTGTAATCATTTGGGTAAAAGTAAATTAATGTCCTTGTTTTCAAAAATAAAGTGAAACAAGCAATGTATATCATCCCAAAATAAGTAATTGAGTGTGTAGACCCCAGTTTTGTAAAAACGAAATTGTAAATGCACATGTAATTAAATTTCAACCCATCCTGTAATGAAAAAAAAAGGGTGATTATTTTATTTATAATTTTTATGGGGTAAAACCCAAGCTGTTCTCACCCCAAATTTCAAGTATATGCAAAACAAGTAAAACGTGGGGCTATAAACTCACCTTGAGTGAGTGAATCGATAATGCAAATCACTAACAGAAAATGCGTCACGAATACGCCCGAATGCAACCTAATTAATTATAGGTCGTATGAGTACTAAGTACTTTGAATAACTAAGACCATATATAATTCTATATAGCTACATCACCATCTAATTGTATTTGTGAAATCATATTTATAAAGTAAAAACGTTTATAAATATCTCTTTAGTAAAAACGGCGTAACTTTATCGTTTTAAGTTCGTTTCTTATGTTCTTTACGTCCACGCTTTCGTATTAAGACGATGTATCAAAATATTACATTTTCATATTTTCAACCCCCTGGTGAACAGTACTTTTTACTGTTCATGCACTTTTATAAATTTACTTAGCGTAAACCTCGTAAAAGTCATATCTTATTCGTTTTAACTCTGATTTTAGTGATTCTTTCGAGCACGTCTTCGTAATTAAAAGTTTTATCTAACTAATGTATTTTTCAAAAATGTATCTGAGATGAATAGTATTTTACTTTCCCCTATGTTATAATAATATTTTTATAAAAACTTTAATTTCGCAAACATGAAAAATCCCATACCCTCGTTTAATGATCAAAATATTATGATTCTTAATGTTATGGAATCCAAAATAGTACTTTCTGAGAAAAATAATCAATCATTTAACAGAAGTTATTGTAATATGTTTATTTATAAAAATTTCTTTTAATAAAAGCGTAATATAACGTAAAAACTTGCAAATGTCGTATCTCCTTCGTTATAAATCGGTTTTTCGAGTTCTCTACATGCCTACGATCCTTGTAACATGTAGTATCTTATAAAAATATAAAATAAATACATTATTTTTCGAATTTGATCAGACCCTTGAAGATTTTTATATAAAATGTGTTTAAACTTGTTTTTATAGGTTTTTAGCTTAGTACACTTGTTATAAGTCCTCTACAACACAATATATCACATGTCTCATATGTATTAGGTCCTTTAACTATTGTCCAATGATCTTGTCCAAGATTTACATGTCCTTGTATTCCATTTACTTATAAACTTTATAAGTAACCCTTTTAAACAACTAGTTTATATATACACTTTATACATAAATACATACTTGTACAATACTTATACCTCCATTCCAACATGATATTAACATTCATATATCATATGTAAAAGTATATCAAACCATTTTCAAGTGTAAAATCCATTTTACAAGTAATAAGTTTCCTAATGGAGAAGAACTATATAAACATAATAAACATATAAAAAATCACAAATGAAAAGAATGTAGGGATTTTTAGATGTTACCTATATAAAGTATGAAGATGAACAAACATGATCTAAACCCAATTTTAGATATCGAAACCCAAGCTCCCAATACAAGAAAACCCTAAATATCCTATGAAAACCTAATCTTGATACGTGCTTGCTTAAACCCCTTTAAATACATAAAAAAACCAAGCCTTCAAACCTTTTTGGTATACCTTAGATATGATTAGGAATACTTGTAATGAATAAATAAGATTTGTAAACTATTTAGGGGTTTTTGTGGTTGACCATAGGATAGAGGAGAGAAAAAGAGAGACTTGTGTGGTTTTTAATTATGCAAATGAAGTGTGTGTGTGTGTGTGTGTGTGTGTGTTCTTACTAGTTATACATGTATATATATTACCAATACTAGTCAATAATGCTCCTATAAAGTCTATGACAAGATAAGGAATTCGAGGAAGAAAAAGTGAAGAACACTAGTCATGCCTTAATGTTTTAATGAGCTAAATGTTGTACATGTACCTTAGTTAGATTTTTGCTTGAAAGATTATACAACATGTGCTAAATGTAAAGTCAACTAAAATATCTTTGGTTTTCTTTCTTTGTAGTCGGCCATATGCATGTATAGGTAAGGAAATTGTATAAATTTTGAGTATTGGGTATAATTGTGGGTATTTGGTTGAGTATAGATAGGTATTGGTGCTTCCGGGTATGCCTAAATGTATTTAACTGCGAAACGTAAACACTTTACGTAATCAATAAAAATAAAATATAAAAAGTTGATTATTACTTTGGTAAAAATAATATATTGTTTTCCTTGACGTAAAATTAATTTGTTTGGTGCCCGTTTATGTTGATTGTTGATTTTTAGTTTACGCGATTTAACTTAACGATTAAAATTAAAAGCAAACGCGTAGAAATTTAAAATAAATAGTTGAATATTTATTGACGTAACAAATGTGAAAAATGTGAATTGTTACACAAATAATTTTGCAACAAAATAAGTGTAGGGGAATTATCTAGTTTTTAGAACCAAATTCAAACATTTAAATAAATGTTAGAACTATTTGCGTCATTTTCGAGTCAAATGATTGAATTGTTAATTCCCATGTTTTTATGCAAGCATTTGTATAGGAAAATAACATATAAGAATGAGTGCAGAATTTTTCATTAAAAACGAAAATTGAGTTTTCACAGAGCGTGGAGACGGCATCACGATTTACACGCGACGTCGTCACCACGACACTTGTGACGGGGTCAGGATATCCCTGACGGCGTCAAACGCCCAGTTACAGGAAAGCCTCAAAAAATTTAAGGTATTTTTGCAATAAAACATGACAACACTAAGAAAGTTATAATTCTTTTATAAACCAGCAAAACCTATGAGTTTTAACAATTCCTCTTAATCCTAATCTTTACCTGCTATGTTATCGAGTCAAAAAAAAAACACCCTAAGTTCACATTGTATATTCTTATATCGCACATTGTTATGTTGGTGTATTTGTCCATTGTCTTATTTGATGAGAAGAAGTTTGGAAGCTCTTAGGAGGTTTTCATTAGACGATTCTTAGAGGACGATTTAACCAGTTATCGCATATTTCTTCTCCATTATTGAGCAAACCAGGGGAGTACTAGTTTCTTTTACTTGTTTCCTTTTCCTTTTAATTCGTTCTTACGGGTACTTCTATAGAACATTAGGGACAATGTTCAACTTAAGTGTAGGGGCAAAATAAGCCTTAGAAACTATTCTTTCATTTTCCATTTGCTTTGTCCTTAAAATGATGGGTAATATATCGAAACATAGCATAAAAAGGTAATTTTGACTAAAATTTATTTTTTTTATGGCACATACCGACGAAAACCAAGTATTAATAGCATCTCATGGATAGGAATGTATATGACTAGCACAAAAATGTGAGGTTCGCCTTTAGATAGGAATTCGGGTATCTATTATTGATGCCCAAGATAGTTTATACCTTTAGCTTTCTCGAGTTAAGGAGTGAGCAATCATGTGTATCTATTCCGTCGTTACGGATGTGTATATGTGGTTTTGTCGCCTTTTCTAGAGCATTAAGATCGATTTAAATTATATGAGTGTACCGGTAGTATATTAAATTCCAGAACTTGTTCTTGTGATGTATTCCGAGACCGCGTAGTAAGTATTAGGATTTGCTTGATAAGATGCACTAGGATTAACTTATGTTTTAAACCTGTAATTGTTATGATGGTCACACTGATCATATAACTATCCCACACCCTTACCATGCACTCACTTTTAGTGCAGGATACCCCTAGTACAACCCTCCAAACCTATCATTTTTCACGGTTCTCGTAATTTTCTGGTTAAGCCAGACTATTAATGAAGAGCATTGTTCACCCTTAAACCAATCGTTACACCCAAATCGCCTTATCCTACCTTGTATGTACTCATCTTTAGTGCATTATTGTTTTAACCCAAGTTAATTATTTGAGTACATGGTTGCTAAGTCCTTATCCATGTAAATACGGTTTTGGGATGATTGGGATTCATGGTAGTATTTATTTCATGAAAGAATGGAGAAGGAAAGTTAAATCAATACCTCCATATGTTTGTTAGATGATCTTCATGTTATTTTGATCCACATCAAATCGGGTCATTAGTTAGATTGTAAATATCAAGCATGTAAAAGCTTAAGTGTAGGGGTACGTGTTATAAACCCCATGTTATGATGTATTATATTTAAATAAAAAAAAGAAAAGAAAAAGAAAGAGATTGATGTAGAGTTGTGTAGAGTTTGGATATCTTCGTCCGAGTTCTTGGCTTAGCAACCAAACCAGCGTGTATTCATATACATAATTAGCTAACCCATCCACTCCAAATTCACCCAAAGTCACCCAAATGTATCCCATTCGTTTCCGTTTCCATTATATATTATTGTACACCTACATCCTACAACCCTTTAAAAGACCTCTTAGATAGTAATGAATAATGCTTGCGCCAAGCGGGAGGTTTAATCCTTTACTAAGCCTATGGTAATCTATATGCTATGACAGGTAATGAGTGTTGATTTTCCATTTTCCCATTATGTTATAATTCATTATACACCCGAGAGAAAGAGAGAATCCCAAACACTTATGTGAGGTGCTAGTATATACTTTCCGTGCTTTTAATTACGAGGTCTAGAATGTTGTGTTGTAAAATACTTTTAAAGAGTAGGTTAAATGATCTTCATATTGCTATTGTCTAGGTAGAAAAGCCTATTTCCTTGAGGACAAGCAAATCCCAAGTGTAGAGGTATTTGAAGAGGTGTCATTTTATACACTTTTTCGGGGTCATTTAACCCCTTAAATCATGCATTTAGGCCTAAAATAGGTATTTAATCGTTCCTTTTCAGATATTTAGCATTTGGAAGGCATTTGGAGGAAATACACGTAACTTGGGCTCATTTGGAGAAGAAACGGATAAGATTACGAACCAACACCAAGACTCTTCAAGATATAAAGTCTCAAAACCTGGAGACGACGTCACTATTTATATACGACGACATCACACTTCATCTAGTAACGGCGTCACAACATCTCTTGACGGCGTCAGCACGCACCGACTCAACTCGGATATAGAAGATTCTACTTTATGACGGCGTCACGATTAAAACGCGTTGCCGTTACAGCGATATTCTTATAAATATAGACCCGAAATTAGGGTTTTAGGTGTGTAACTTTAGAGTAAAATGGGGAGACAAACCCTAGTTCGTTTGGCAACTTATCAGGACGATTTTAGGGCTTCAAAACCCTATTGTACCTCCTTCAATACATATTTTAATCAAGTACGACTATCTTAATCATTCAATATGTCTTGTTGTTTGATTCTTTATTGTTCTTGCTTTATCTTTAACATGCTTGGCTAAAC
>BQNB010142719.1:0-17094 GCA_026074375.1 Tanacetum coccineum | reverse complement strand
CATTAACCCTCACCCTCTCATCTCTATTTATAGAGAAAACTAAACCTTGTTTAACAAGGAATCGGCTAACAACTGAAAAAAGAAACCATAGTCGGTTATGCATGGCCACCGACCAAGCTTCCTAATATGACAAAACTTAGACCTAAATTTACAATAAAGCTCTCAACTTATTGTCTAAAGTGTATATTGTGCTTATATGAGTTTATTATGTAAGCCCATAAGTTTAAAATGAGTTGGTTTAAAGAAAGTTAATCGAAATCATATAAGCCAAAAATATGTTTAAACAAACAATCGGTGCTTTCTAAAAAAGATGTTTTAGAAGGCGTTTCCTTAATTAAGGTGTTTTTTACTTATATCTTATATATAACCTATATGTATTCTTATTTTGTAGTTATAGAGTTGTGGTCTTATATAAAATTATAAGCCTAGAAGTTTAAATAAACCGTAAAAAAAACACCACCTTAGAAATAAGACACATTACAAAAAAACTATCAATTTCTTAAAATTTAAACCTATATAATGGAGAAATTAATGTTTATTGAACACTACATTCTTTAGATAACACAACCTTTAATAGTGAGCCAAATTAATGTATTTCATATGTTTCACAAACGAGAAAGAATCGAGCTTGTGCGTTGCGGCGGAGCTATCTTTGTTTTCTCGTGCAAGATAATTGATATTTGAATCATCGAGCATTCGTAATGAAGATGTACTCAAATTGTACTGAAATTTTTGGCGAACGTTAAGACGTCAACTTAACAACATTAACCTCTTTTAGATAAACTTTAGGGTGATTTTTTTTACTTATTAGGTAGGTTAAGTGTGTGTTTTGAATTTCTTTATTTTTCAAAATATATATTAAAATTCAATATTTTTTTACAAAATCGTACAGACGTCTAATGCATATCAACTTTGGGCTCTTTTTGTTTATAATTCAAAGGCCTTTTGTCGGTTTTTTTTAAATCACTACATATTTGATAAATAAAGTTTGTTATATAAAAAATTCGTAAATAGTAGAAACTTGATAAGTTATTTAGTATTTATTTCTTTTAACTATTTACAACACAAAGCAAACACACAATTCTTCAAGCAGGCCAAAAAGCCTAAATTCAAAACGACAGTACAAGTGTGTCGCTTTGGAACGACAATTAGTATTTAGAGTAATTATTACTAATCTTCTAAGCTTGGTTATTCTATCGAGTATCACATAAATTAAAATGTTTCGTTGAATCTTGAAAAAATGTTACGACTGAGGATAAGGGGAGGACAAACCAAGAGGGTCTCGGTTGCCCGGCTTGGCACAAGGATTTTGTGATGCGTTAGAATAACCATCATACTATCAAGTGTTTAGGATACGTGTTTGAGTTATTTTAGGATAGGTATTTGTTTAGAAATGTTTATCATGTCTTCTTGTTTATCATGTCAGGTCCTAGTGTTTATCTTGTGTTACCAGTTAGGATTATTCGGCTATATATACCGAATGGTTTTATTAATAAAAGTTAAGTTTTGGTCAAATAAATATATTTGTGATTTTCTCTTTTTTCTTCTTAGGAGCTCGCATCACGTTTGAGGAGGTGCCCTATCTCGATACTATCCGCAAGGGTCATATCAACTGGTGCTTTCATTGTTACTGACTGTTCATTGTCATTGTTCATCCAATAAAAAAAATCGTTGATATTGGCACGAACAGCTGGTTACCTTGAAGGAACGTTTGACGCTGTCACAAGTCAAACTCGCCACCCCTTACACTGGAATCCACAGCCAAGGTGTCGAGATGGACGCGACATGAGGCTGGCAGCAGCGATCAATGGATCCCTCGTTCAATGCGACTCGATGTACCGAAGTTTAATGGATCTGATCCCGACACCTGGATATTAGCAATCAACGAATATTTTTCGCTGCTCGAGACGACACCAGAACAACAACAACGGTTGCGCATTATTGGGTTTATCATGGAAGGAGATGCTACGGATTGGTATCGTTGGATGACACACAACAAACTCGTCACAAGTTGGGAAGATTTTCTGGAACAAACAAAAAAGATGTAAAAGATACTATGTGTTGTCCACCATTTGGCCTCCCATTTTATAGCAACCTGTAGCGACTATTTAGCCATGATGCGATGTGGGGTGTGAATATACTTTGAAAAAAAAGGACCAACATATGTTTTAACTCCCTGGTATAACATTTACGTTTTTTCCTCGACGCAAACTTGCCCGATAGTTAAATGCCAAACTACGCCTCTCGGGTAGGAAACATTTTAACCACAACATTTTTGGGAGGACATATTTGATGCTATATCGAACACGAAACATTTAATTTACAGAACGAGAAGCCTTTCCAAGCACATCTAAAATGGAAGCCATGGCGGTACTCGTGACAATTGTATGATATCCTCAATTTCTAATGCACGTTGCATAAGTTCGACCTAGTTATGACAATTTTAGCAATTTTAGCAATTTTAGTAGCATTGGGCGTGCGTTTTGTTATAGTAGTATTTATTTATAAAATAAAGACAAAAAAATACTTGTGGTTGATAGAAGCTTCACACATAACATGTGATACCATTAAAAAAAATAACCCTCTAATTATTTCTTTGTACTTAAAAAACAAACTTAAAACAAGAATTGCAATCAGTTTCTTTTCCCTTAATTACATCTTTTAACCCAACCCTTTTTATTATTTAAAACTTAAAAGAAACTTAATTTCTGTTGGTCGGTTCTTGAAACTTGTTTAATGTTTATTTGATAAACTGGTAACTAAAAAGGACCTGATATAAAAATAACAAACAATTAAATTTCATTTATACATTGGCCAATTAAAAGATGAAAGATAAAGAACTTAATTCAATTATCGCATTTGAAAATCTTTTTGTAAACTATTTGTGGTTCTCTTGTTAAAAAAAATGACCCCATTTCATAAACTTTAATGTTTTTTTGCCAAGTCATGTAGCAGATGGTACATGTTGATGGTGCAACAAATGTGGAATATATGTGTGTGTTTGTAACTGATATGGTCTACGAGAGCAAGGGGTGAGTGAGGTAGAGATGAAACCATCAACCCACACATCCTTAAATCATGGCACCTTTTATCCTTAAATCATGGCACCTTTTATCACCATGATCTCATTTTGGCCCTATAAAAATAGAGAACATAAACCTCTACTATTAGTGTCAAAGAGAACACATACAACACACACATATATCGTTCAAAAGATGATACCATGTCTGCTTCTTTTAAGCCTTACAAACTCAATGTTTTCTACTCCGCCAATTGCATTGTGTTGAAATCGTTCGCTGCCGATAAGCAACACGAGTCTGCATCAATCCTGGGGTCGTTACGTACGAGGCTTGCAGCGAATCGAGCACGTAAACACCTTTTAAGGACAGGGAACTTCTTCCCGTGCTAGACTCTTAATAGGTGTTTTGATCGTGTCATATGATGAAGATAACATACGGGTGAAGGGCTGCTCTTACTTTGCTCTTAATAGGTTTATTCATTTTGTATCTAATGTACCTTATCGTTTTGTAGTCGATAATTGCGTGGGTGTATTGGTAGATGTCCACAAAGATTATTAAACAACATGAACCTGATATGACATAATAATATTCTCCAACAATCTTAAAAGGTGTTTATTAGGTTTTATGTGGGAGCTGTAAATCAATTCCAAAGGGTTTATTAAATCTGTGATAAAACTCATATTCAGGCCATGTTGTGTAAACTACTATATTCAATTAAGACATAAGAGCATTAAGTTTAACACAAAATGATTGAGATAGACTTGTGTTACTTAACTGTGTGGAATCCAAGTTTAAGAAGAAACTTTGTGTGAACCAAGATGCGTCGAGTAACATTCCTAGCACTAGCATGATGGCTATTGCTCATATTCCATTTGAAACGTGTGTTCTGATATATATGTTTTTAAGTTGCTTTTAATGGTTTACTTTCTACAACATGTCTTTTGTTTTGTTCAAATTCTGATATATTATATGTATGTATGTTAGTTGTTATTGTCATGTTTGGCGTAAACGTTTGAGCTGTTGTTGTTTTAATTATACTTGTAACACTTGCTAGCCGCTACTTGAGCAGTTAATATGAATAATTTTATATATGAATTTCGATAATATATTGTGTGACATGTTAATAGCACCATACAGATAATAACACAAGTGTTTACGTACTTCAACCCTGTTTTGAACAAGTTTGACTGAGTTAACACCGCTTTTTGACCAAACTGATTTTTTTGGCCGATTTGGCTCAACTCGCCTGTGTTGCTGGCTTTGTACGCGTTCTTGAGTTTTACAAAACTCAATATGAATGGTATGTGGCACTTATTACGGATATGAATGTAAACTGAAACGCACTGTACTTGTGTTCCTTGAAACCACCAATGTCATACATATGTTCGGTCGTTACAAGATGATGATTTCGGTACGGTTTGTGTACTAATCTGATCATATATGTTACGAGCTTGATTATAGTTCGCTGGGTGGTACTTGAGTGTTCGCATTGGAATCTTCATATATAGATTTCCAAAGTTTATGTTTATTATAAGACCATACACTTGTTCATAGGACCATAGAAATATTTACACGCTTTTGTAGTTACTTCAAACCGAGTTTGATTATGTTTTGTCCGAACAGATTTTTTTGGTCAATTCAGCTCAACTCACCTCATTGACTGACCTTGTTGGGAGTAATCAGCGAGCTGACCACTGGTTTTGACTAAAAGCTGAAGAGTTGCGTGTTTCATTGGAAGTCGTGTGAAAATATGCTTGACACGTGAGACTTATTATAAACATTAATGTAAATTGAAATACACTAAACTTGTGTTGCATGAAACTACCACGATTCTGGTTGTTAGAACAATAGAATGCCTGACTGTTACCTGGAAAAGATGGATTATAAATAATCATTTTGGCTCTGTCCATACTGAATATTTCATAGTTCATGTTATGACACCACTAGCATAAGTGCACTCCGTTTAAAATGTGAAACGTTTCTAACTTTTTCATTTGTTCACATTTTTGTAATAGCAACAGGACGTTAGTTTTAAAGCTGTAGCAAGTATTCAGTTAGAATTCGGGTAGAATATGCACGTATTATGGATGTTAATGTAAACTGAAATACAATGAGCTTCTGTTACTTATAACTACCTTAATTCTGGCTGTTTGAAAGTGTGAGTTTACTAGGAACTAAGATAGATTATACATCAGGGGGTGTTTGTCTTAGCTTAATTGATAGGCTTAAGGGCTTACTGAAATTTTGATAAGCTCAACTTTTTGGGCCTATGAGCTTATCCAGTTGCGCTTATGAACTTAATAAGCTTATAAGCTCAAGAGGATAAGCTTATAAGTCCGGAAAAAGAGCTTGTCACATTCTCAATAAGCTCATAAGCTAATCAAATATGTTAAGAGAGAGCCCCCTATGCATTATGTCGGTCCAAACAGAGTTCATTTTTCATGCTAACACAAACACCCTCTTTGACGTTTTTAATTTATTATGATGATAAAAGCAATTTAAATCTCTATAAGGATTATGGCCACCACAAGGATGATAATTCCAATTTGTGTACGCAGATACGTATTTGGAGAATCAAAAAAGAGAACACTCATCTGTCGAGGCTGAAAATGCGAACCTTTCTGATGAAGTCGAGAATCTTATGAATGGTTACTTGGAAGGTGAGGAAAATCGTATTGTTTAGTTATAAATGTATTGCGTTATGGAATGGTGCCTTAATGAACCTTGCTGCCTGCACAACGCTTTTGGATTGCAGATTCTATCCGATTGCAAAGCAATCTCGAAGGACTAACTTTTTTTCTAGAGTTCATTCCAGGAAGTTCGTATAACTTTGTAATTTTATCTTTAACATGGATTTGATATTAACTATTATTTTCTGCATATTTAGTACATGGATTTGATGTTCAAGGATCTCGCAACAAAAAAGGCAGATGCTCGTCTTAAATGCTCTTCAATGGTAGAACAACAACCATATTCCGATGGTGCACTTGGTGTTTGTAAGTTTAAGGTATACTCTTATGGCCATTTGTCATGTATGGGGTGTTTGGGTAAGCTTATTTTATGTGTTTTTACAATGGAAAAGCTATTAAGCACTTTGAAGATGTCTGGTTAAGCTTACGTCAAAAGGCTTCATTTTTGGAAGGAAATAAGCTAATAAGCATAATCCGTTAGATTGGGGGTTTTAGAAACACAAAAGCTTACCCAAATTAGGTTATTTCGTTTATGCTATTATCCAGTTTAACTACTGATTAGCTTATTAATGTTTCCCCCCTAAGATTTTGGAGCTAAATAGTCTGATTGAGAAGAAACACGATATTTTGAAGACATTAGAAAATCTTGACTACACTTTCAGAAGGTACTACAATGATACTTAAGAGGTGCATATGGTTTTAAATTTTGGTAATTGCTGTAAAATGTTTATTTTCCTCTGAAACACGCAGCTGTGAAGGTGTTCTAAAGATCGAAGACGCACTGACTGGTCTTGAAGTTATTGACGAGGTCTTTTGTTAAGGCTGCAAGCAAGTCAATGTGAGATTTTGGTGCAGTTTTTTATTTTATTTCACCATATCTGCTCTACCATGTATCTTTTGCTCCCTTAATATGTTTGTATTGCATACAGGCTCTCCATCGAGCACAAAGACAGAGATGAGATGATTGTGGCTCATATGGTGGATGGAGTTGATGCTTTCATTAAGATACCTCAAGGGTGGCCAATTGCTAATTTCGCATTGAAAGTCAATCTTCAAAGGAGGTTACTCTTAGCTTTATTTGCAAAATTGCGGTTAGTCATTCATGTCTAATCATGTGCCCCTTATTCAAGGAACTGTGTAGTAGTAAAGGTTGTACTTTTAACCATTTTGAGGCACGTTGGCTGATAATGAAACGGGTTGAAACTTTCCAAAAGTGTATGCTAATGCTTTTACAACCTCCGAAATTCTTAATTTAAGATTCGTATAACAACTAATAATATATCCTTATATACCATATTTAATACAGTAGTGATAAGATGTGCGACGGACAATGTAACCTGATTCGTCTGACCTGTATTAATTGGTTTGCCTGAGCTACCCAACCCACCAATGTTATCCCTTCCATCTAATATTGTAACACCCCCATTTTTACAATATAGCAGCGGAAGCTAATCTGGGGTATTACTTCATGGAAACAACAATCATAATCATAGAAAACGACCCAAAAGAGACGTTTGTTCAAAAGATACGTTATCATTCATTTCAAATCAGAGTTTTACAAAGGCAGGTCCCAAAATCTAGTTACATACAATGTGAATGATAACAAGTTTTAGCCATCTTCGAGTCCATGCCACTCCGTGCCGTATATTGCTCAATAACCTGAGATAAACATGCTAAAAAGTCAACACAAAGGTTGAGTGAAATTCATAGGTTTGATAAACAGTTTGAATACAAGTCATAGTGTAATAATTGTACAAACACAATTATTATGAAAATGTTATTGTTATGATCTTGGGTCACGTTATTATATACCCGTTATTTGTAATAATTGCAACGAATACAATTATCATAGTAACAGTGTATTATTGCGTTATCTTCTTGTTTGGTCTGTTTGGTCTGATTTGGTCTTGGTCTAAGTCTAAGCTCATGGCACACAAACTGACTGGTGTATATATATACCCAAATTGATGTGATATATATATAGAGATAATGGCCCTCGGTGTAGGTACTTGCCATATACCTATGAAATTCAAATATAGTGTGTTTGGTTACCTATCCGGTTAACACAAACAGGATTCGTCAATCCCGATAGATCTATCCACAATATTTGCGTTCACTCGAAAGTGATTAATGGTCCATGATAATGAGGGACTTTTGGCATAAGGTAACTTAGACATTAATTGTAATGGTATATCAGGATAGCATATAGTCTGGAAAAACACTTGTATTCGTAATTTATAGCATGTATCCCCCTCACGGGTTTATGAAAGCATTAAAAGATATTAAAAAGTGAGGCTATGAACTCACTAAGTCTTTGAAAAGTAATCACATTGTTATAAGATAAACGAGTATGTAAAAGAGTTTGTAACAAGCATGTATCCCCCTCGCGGGTTTATAAAACATGTAAATAAGTAAAGGGGAGGTTATGAACTTCACCTGATAGGTAGTTGTAATAAATATTCCAAAATAAAAGATGACGACCTTATCACAATCTTAACGGGAAAGGTTGATATAGCAAAATGATATAGAACTTTAGTTTTAGAGTTATGACCCCCCCACCCCCCCCCCCCCCCCCCCCCCCCCTGTTTGATTGACGAGTTTGGGGATTATTGTTATCACCGTTCGGGCCATCATTAATTCAGAAGTCATTCAGTAAACGTTGAGGAGCTAGGGCACTTTAAATCGTAAACCCAACAACTCAGTCAGGAACATTAATACAAGATGAAAACCTCTTAATATGACCGTCCCTGTATTGTGATACGATATCATGGTTTTTAAGGTTTTTAAATCCAAATCTGGAAATGTTTAAGCCGGAGAAGCGTTAATTAAAGTTATGTCTTGTAAGGTTTTAAACATGATTTTATACTTTTTCAAAATGTTACATTTTAGACCCTGGGGTTTGGAAAATTGCAATTAGGCCCTTGGAGTTTGCACTTTTACGACTTTGGTCCCTCAACTTTGAAAGATATGCCAAGTAAACCTTGGACTTTGAAAAGTGACATAATAGACCCCTATAGTTATAACTTTGATAAAATGACATATTCAGCCCTTCTAGTTATTAATTTCAGAAAGTTACGATATATACCCCTTGCATGGATTATAATTACAAAACATGTCCAAATTGCCATGCAAGCTTATTTTAACATTTCAATAGACATTTATAAGTTATAATAAACTAAAATATGAAGTTTTAATGCAACACAAGTTTAAAATAACGATTCGTTAAGCTAGGAAGCAAAACGGGTCAAATTAGGGTTTCAAAACATAAACGCGCGGGTTTTAAGTTCAAATTCCTTCATTAATCAATAAAGTGGTTATTTTAACATTAGTTAAGCATGCTAGGATAGATTATAACAATATTTAATCATTATAACATTTAGTTTTAAGAAAAGAATAAAACAAAATTAGGGTTTTGTGTACGGTTTGGATCAAATGGAAAATGGCATGAATTGGTGTTATGAAACTTTAATAAGAGTATATTTAGGAATTCATTATGAACATTATAAAGGGTTGTAGATAGTAGAGTAGAACATTCAAAACCTAGGTTTGAGCTTTAAGGAGCAAACCTGGTTTGGAAAAACGGGTCGTGTTTCGGTAGTATTTCCACTCGTACGCCTTGTATCTTGTTCCCGGGGCTTCAATTCTTCAGGGATTCGCTTCTTGAACTTCTTTAATGATCCTAGGATCATAAGGGAGCAAAGGATTGCTTGCAAATTGGGTTGAGAGAGAAGAGATGTGGTGCGAGTTTGAATGAACACACAAGGGCCCTATTTATACTTGTTTGAAGGTATAATGAATAAGCAACACTTAGGATCTGTTGAGAGACATATGTACAAGCTAGCTACTGATGTGTTGAAGCTATACCATGAGCTGTGGAAGTCTAGAGGCTAAAATGATGGTGTGGACACCCTTAAAGGCTGCCACGGCTGAAATGAGATCAAAAGGGTTCATGTGGCTTCAATTTCGACCAAGAGAAGGCTCAAGCAGGTGGGTAAGCTGCTTGGGGATGTCTAGAAGGTATCCATGAAAGTTATTTGCACATGGGTAGTTTTTAAATGGGTTAAAATGAAGCATGAATGGGTTCGGGTCTGTTTTGGACTCGGCATGGTTTTCACAAGTTTTTCTTGGTTATATTTCATGTATAATGATCATGGATGGTTGGAATATGTTACCAAGGTCTGTAAATAAGTTTATTAGTAAGGTTTGATTTGTTTAGGTTAAAAGGGTTTATATTGAAGAATGATTAAGGCTCGGTGGTACCCATTTGTGGGTTTAGGGTTTTCGTGACTTTCTTTGCTTATAATTCGAATATTATTGATTGGAAATGATGGAATACAGATCATAGGACTTATATAAAGGATTATTAATGAGGTTTGATCATTGGTTTAAGTTAAAAAGGGTTGAAATTGAAAGAATAAGTCGTGGCTTGGAATTAGGGCTCGTATAATACTTTTAGGGTTTTCTAGCTTTGTAATTCTTGTACATTGTTGAAGAAAGGATGGTTAATGATAGATAAAGGTTTGTAAACTCATTTTATGGGTTTACAATGACTCTTGGTTGCTTACTTGAGAATGAGATGGTCTGAAAATGAGTAAACGGGTCAAAATCATAATTAGGGCACAATTAGGGTTTTCTGGATTTGTGTTCTTTTGTATAATATGAGTAGGAAATGATGAAATGATAATGGATTATGATTGAGAATGTTGTAATTTATGTTATTATAACTTATTTAAGTATTGGTTTAGGTTTACAATGGATAAAAATCAAGAAACGGGTCATTGTGTAGTATTTAGCTCGGGTTAGGGTTTCTGACTTTTGAATTAGGGTTTTGAGTGCAAAAAGATGTATGAAAGCTTATGAATGGAATATTTAGGGTTTATATATTGTAAAATGAGTGTAGTAACTTGCTTAAGTGGTGGTGAAGAAATTAGAATGAAAACGGAGGTAAAACGGCTATTTTAGAGATCATGCTTAGTGACTTGTACATTGAGCTTTTAGAGATTTGTACTTTGAGTTGAAGGGATTTTATATTTCAAATGAGATCTTATATTGCTTGTACATATGCTTTAGTAGCTTGTGCATTCACTTTAGATATTAACCCTTCATGAAATTAGGGTTTTAGAGGCATACGATAACGGTTTAAAGCCCGTTTAGATATAACGTTGTGAATGGTACATTATAGGAATAATGTACTTTGTAATAATGATATTATGATATTGACATGTTATGATAGAATTGTCATAGATAGGTTGCGTGAGCTCGTCTACTTTAGTTATGACATACTGAGATATTGACAATGCAAGTAATGTAATAAAGCGAAAAATTTCCCCGTATAATTGTGATCATAGTAAAATAGATTGATTATGCATTTGATGAAAATTTTGGGTTGTTATACAATTTCATAAGTCTTTGGGAAAATGACCTGGTAATCACTTACCGACTTACGTACATTATATTTTCGTGTAGTTTTTACTTTAAATCTTTGCTCTCAAGGATTTTTAGTAAAGTTCTTTATATCTTTGATTATTTTAGTATTTATAAAATACTACATAAGTTTTTTTGCGCCATTTGCCGGGTGATTTTGTGTTAAAGATTCCTTCATTTGAATTTGTCGATCGTGATTTGGAGAACCTTTTGTCTTCGAAAGTTACGTCTTTTGAAAAAATCAAAAATACAAAAAATTAAAAATATAAAAAGTAAAAAATATTTTTCTTTTTCTTTTTACTATAAGTAGAAGTTTTAAAAAAATAATACAAAAATATTTGCTCTTCTGGATTTTTCGATTTTTTGTTTTCTCTTAATTACTAAAATACACATCAATTTAATTCTCTTACTAGAGAATTTTGTGATATTCCTGAATAAGTCCCGACTTATATTCAAAATTTACGGTCTTGTGTCACTTACGAAAAAGGCGCACCTCTTTTGTGAAATAAGCTATTAGGAGGGTTGTTCCACGGAACTACAACCCGAAGTTTTTAAGGCGGTTCGCTCCCACTACGTCCCCCGTTTGCAAATTTTACTTAAGAGAGTTACCATAAGTTTGTTTATTATTCGGTAAAACAAAAATATTTTTGTATATATATTTTTCTCTCTTCATTTGTTTGATTAGTGCATGCGCACTAGAAATTCCAATTTTTCAAATAATTCGAATGTAACTATACCGAGACGTCGAAATAGAGGACGTGCTCCAACTAGTCGAACCGAGCTTATGTCTATCGTTGAAGTTGCCACAATGCGGAATACGAAACAATGGAATAGCTACTCCGTGCACCCACGGAAGGGTATGGAGAAGCTATCGTGTTACTGGAAATTAATGCGGATCATTTTAAGATTAAAACAAATTTGTTACAACTAGTTTAAGCTAGCCCGTTTCACGGTTATGAGAGGGAAAATCCCCACGCTCATATTAATAGTTTCAAAAGGATTACCTCGACTTTACGATTTAGAGATGTGTAAAACGATGTTATTAAGCTAATGAGTTTCATATTCACTCGAGGGGGGCTGCTAAAGTTTGGTACGAGAAAGAACCACCTAATTCGATCTTGACTTGGGAGGATCTCGTAACTAAATTTGTGAATCAATTTTTCCCTCCCTCGAAAACCACTCACTTAAAGAATGAAATTTCTCGTTTTACACAAAAATTCGAGGAGACTTTTAGTGAAGCATGGGAACGATTTAAGGAAATGCTTAGAGCTTGTCCTCACCACGGATTTACGGAGTTAACTCAAGTTGATACCTTCTATAACGGTTTAAACGAGAATGATCAAGACTCCTTAAATGCCGCGGCGGGTGGAAATCTTTTGAGTAAAACGACTAGAGAGGCTTTGAACATAATTGAGAATAAATCAAAAGTTTGTTATTCACGTAATAAATCGAATGTTTCTAGGATGAATCGGATTTAGGAAAGGTGTTAGTAAACGGATGAAAGAATTGATAAACTTGCGGACCAACTTTCGACCTTAGTTGAGATTGTTTCTAAAAAAGTTGTCACTCCCGCTCCGGTTAAAGCGGTTGAGGAAATTTGTGTTACTTGTAGTGGGCCTCATGCTTGGTACAATTGTCCTAATACCGATAACAATCAATCTAGTGTTTGTGCGGCAACGGGTACTTACAATCAAGTTAACCCTCCAAACCGTGTTAGTAACCAAATGGCACCACCTGGTTTTGCTCCGGTGCAAAACAATGGTCAAAATAGGTATAATCAAAATCAAGGTCAAGGGAATAATTTTAATCGGGGAAATAATTTTCATGGAAATCAAGGTTTTCAAGTTCAAAATAATCATGCTCCAAAATTTCAAAATCAAGGATTTCAAAACCAACCTTTTCAAGTTCCTAATAATCAAGTTCAACAAGAGTTTTCAAATGAGTTTTCAAGTTACAAGAGAACTAATGATCAAATGATGAGAAACATGCAAAATTAAATCAATTCGTTGAAAGGAGAATTTAAGAATGAAATTCAAAACACGATGAAGACTCAACAAGCCGTCTTGATGAATCAACAAAATGTTTTTCAAACTAACTTGCAAAATATGTTAAGTGGATTCTTTCAAAAACCAAGCTCAACTTCGGGTACTCTTCCGAGTAATACCATTCCAAACCGTAAGGGTGAGTGAAAGAGATGACTTCTCGAAGTGGTGTTGCTTACGAGGGACCCTCGATTCCTATTAATCTTTCTTCTAAAAAGGTAGTGGAACGAGAAACTGAGGAGACAACGGATAAGGAGCAATCTAATTTCCAAGGAAGTACCGCTCACATCCAACCTCCGGTTAACCCCATTCCGATTTCGGAACCCGATGTTTCGAAGACTTTACTAAGCCGAAATATTCCATATTCTTCGCACGTAATGGATCAAAACGTCCCGTGACCAAAGCTTCGAATCAAAATGTAGAGGAAGTTCTTTCAAATCTTTCAAGATTTGTACTTCGACATTAGCTTCGCGGATGCTTTACTTTTGATGCCAAGATTTGCTCCTACGATTAGGAATTTGCTTATGAATAAGGAAAAGTAGCTTGAATGAGCTAAGATACCGTTGAACGAGAATTGCTAGGCGATGCTCCTCAAAAAGCTTCCTGAAAAGCTTGGAGATCCGGCCGGCATGTTTCTTTTATACATGTAATTTCCAGGAATGGATGTATGTCACGCTTGGCCGATCTTGGCGCGATAGCATAAATCTTATGCCCTTTTCATTGGGAAAAAGTTATCTTACCGAGCTTACCCGTCCTAACTCATCCTAAAGGACTCGCCGAAGATGTTTATGTCAAAGTGGGAAAGTTCCACTTTCCTACCGACTTTGTTGTTGTAGATTTTGAAGCCGATCCTCGAGTACCTCTCATACTTGGGAGATCCTTTTAAGAACCGGTCGTGCCTTAATTAAGTTCTATGGAAAGAAATAACCTTGCGGGTTAGGATAACAAAGCCGTCATTTTAATTTTTCTTTTAAAGGGGGGATCAAACTACAAGATACTCCTCTACAAATGATAAGTCGGTAAACCGAATTGACATCATTGATGAGGTTTGTGAGGAGTATGCTCCGGAATTGCTAGGGTTTTCTAATAAATCTTCGGGTGGCAATCCCACCCCGACGTCTGAGCCTCTTACTTCCGAATTCATTTTAGAAGAGATTGAAGCTTATCTCAAAGATTGATGCGATTTCACCAGAAAATTGATCATGCTCGATTGCAATCCGATTGCAATCGTGAGGGAGATATTTGCTTAAATTGAAAAATTATTAAATAATGACCCGTTTCAACTTCCTCCGATGGACCTAAAGCAAGGAGAAATAATCAAGGCAAAATCCTCAATGGAAGAACCTCCGGAATTAGAGTTAAAAGATTTACCATCTCATTTGGAATATGCTTACTTAGAAGAAAATGAAAAGTTACCCGTGATTATTGCAAAAGGATTAAAAAATGTTGAAAAAGAAGCTCTCTTAAAAGTGCTTAAATCACATAAACGGGCCATTGCTTGGAAAATCACCGACATCAAGGGTATCGACCCTCGTTTTTGTACACACAAAATCTTGATGGAGGATGATTACAAACCTACGGTTCAAAGTCAAAGACGGGTTAACCCAAAAAATTCACGAGGGTGGTAATAAAAAAGGATAGGTCCTAAAACTTCTGATGCCATAATGATTTACCGATCTCCGCAGCCCATGGGTTAGTCCAGTGCATTGTGTTCCAAAGAAAGGTGGTATAACCGTTGTTGCTAATGAAGAGAATGAATTAAATCCGACACGTTTATTACCGGGTGGAGGTTTGTACGACTATAGGAAAATTAAATGAAGCGACTAGATAAGATCATTTTCCATTGACGTTTATGGATCAAAATGTTGAAAGATTAGCAGAAAATGAGTTTCTTGTTTTTAGATGGATTTTTCGGGGTATTTTCAAATCCAAATAGATCCCCCCAAGGACAAGAGAGCAAGAAAAAACCACTTTCACATGACCGTATGGAACTTTCGCTTACCAGTCGCATGCCCTTTGGCTTGTGTAATGCTCCCGGAACTTTCCAACGGTGTATGATGGCCATATTTCATGATATGATCGAAAAGACTATGGAAGTTTTCATGGATAATTTTTCGGTTTTTGGGGATAGTTTTGCTTCTTGCCTCTCCAATTTAGAAAGAATGCTAAAAAGGTGTGAAGACACGAATTTAGTTCTAAATTGGGAGAAATGTCATTTTATGTGTAAAGAAGGAATTGTGTTAGGACATAAAATTTCAAAGTCCGGGATTGAGGTCGATCGAGCAAAAGTCGATGTTATCGCTAAGCTCCCTCATCCAACTACCGTAAAAGGTGTTAGGAGTTTCCTAGGTCATGCCGGTTTTTACCGACGATTTATCCAAGACTTTTCCAAAATTGCTAGACCTATGACTCACCTTCTTGAGAAGGAAACACCGTTTGTGTTTTCTAAGGATTGTATTGATGCTTTCGAGACTCTTAAAAAGAAGCTTACCGAAGCTCCGATCTTAGTTGTCCCCGACTGGAACCTACCTTTCGAACTTATGTGTGATGCGAGCGATTTTGTGATTGGTGCGGTTTTGGGACAACAAAAGACGAAGCATTTTCAGCCTATACATTATGCTAGTAAGACAATGACCGAAGCTCAAATTCATTACACCACGACGGAGAAAGAAATGCTTGCCGTAGTTTATGCTTTTGAAAAGTTTCGGCCATATCTTGTCTTATCTAAAAGCATAGTGTATACGGATCACTCGGCTTTAAAATACCTTCTTAGTAAACAAGATGCCAAGCTGAGGTTGCTCCGGTGGGTTCTTCTCCTACAAGAGTTTGATATCACTATCCGTGATAAGAAGGGGAGTGAGAACCTTGCGGCCGATCATTTATCTAGACTTGAGAATCCTCATAAGGATGTGTTAGAAAATAAAGACATAAATGAAAATTTTCCTTTAGAAACTCTTGGAGTTATATCTAGTGGAAGTACCCCATGGTTTGCCGATTATGCAAATTTCCATGCGGGGAATTTTATCGTCAAAGGGATGTCGTCCCAACAAAAGAAGAAGTTTTTCAAGGATGTTAAACATTACTTTTGGGATGATCCCTATCTCTTTCGGATTTGTGCGGATCAAATCATTCGACGGTGTGTGCATGGCCAAGAAGCTTTTGACATCCTCAAAGCTTGTCATGAAGGACCCACCGGGGGCCATCATGGTGCCAATCTCACCGCTAAGAAAGTATTTGATGCCGATTTCTTTTGGCCAACCATATATCGAGATGCCCATGCTATGATCAAATCTTGTGATACATGTCAACATCAAGGCAAAATTTCACAAAAAGATGAAATGCCTCAAAATGCTATTCAAGTTTGTGAAATCTTTGATGTATGGGGTATCAATTTCATGGGTCCATTCCCGTCTTCACGGGGGAATAAGTACATTCTCGTAGCCATTGACTACTTATCAAAGTCGGTAGAAGCGAAGGCGCTCCCCACTAATGATGCTCCAGTTGTAGTAAAATTCTTGAAATCTCTTTTCGTTCGATTTGGAACTCTTACAACTATTATAAGCGATCGTGGGACCCATTTTTGTAATGATAAATTTGCTAAAGTAAAGTCTAAGTATGGGGTCACTCATCGTCTTGCTACCGCTTATCATCCACAAACAAGTGGACAAGTGGAGGTTTCAAATCATGGCTTGAAACGTATTCTTGAGAGGACGGTTGGTAAAAACCATACCTCATGGCCTGATAAGCTAGATGAAGCTCTATGGGCATTCCGTACCGCTTTCAAGACACCAATTGGTTGTACTCCTTATAAGCTCGTGTATAGAAAGTCTTGTCATCTACCTATCGAGTTAGAACATAAGGCATATTGGGCCTTAAAACATGCTAATTTTGATCTTAAAACCGCAGGTGATCACCAGA
>BQNB010142718.1:0-12291 GCA_026074375.1 Tanacetum coccineum | reverse complement strand
CAACTATGTCATGGTCCCTTAACCTCAAGTTTTTCAACTCATCTTCCATCCTTGATATTTCTTCTTCTGGACAGAATTCTTCTAACATCATCTTTTTCATATCATCCTAAGATTTCCTGTTTACCTCTGCTAAACCGAGGGTGGCGACTTGGGTGTTCCACCAGGTTAAAGATCTACCCTGAAGGGTAGCAACAGCAAACTTGACTTTGTTCCTTTCAACGCATTCACTGATCCTAAAAGTACTTTTAATCTTTTCAAACCAACGACAAAGTTCAATAGCCCCTTCTTTACCATGGAATTGGGTAGGACCACACTTCATGAAACTTGAGAAAGTACAATCCCTAGCTTGTTGTGCTCTTTTGGGACCTCTTGCATTACCTTCACCTTCTACGTTGCCAGGTCCTCCAGCACTTGTCGCGTTCCTGGTGGCACGGTCGGCGGCAAGAGCTTTCGCCACTTCGTCGGAAACTAATTTGGCAATGGCAGCTTGCGACATTTGTTTAGGAGGCATGATTCTATCACGACACAGGAAAAGAAAAGTGTAAGTACTCATACCATTGGTATAATTATAACTTACAGGAATAATAAAATTATCATATGAGCAACAATCAAAGAAGCGAACAATTGGATAATCATATAAGCAATCACCACACCGTAATTAAAGTTCAAACTAGTTATCTTCATTAAGCACCCAAAATTAGTACAATGCTGTAGTGTTTTACAAAAGGTGACCTAATCATGACTTAGGTCATTACAAGCACTAGTACTATGTTAACTAACCGACAGGCCGGTTTAGTGACTACATGATCCAATAAGAAGAACTACTAATAATATTAAGCTACTAGGAGTCATTCTACATAAATCCGAATAGGACTGCGGTGTTTATAGAGAACAAAATACACCTGGCAGCACAAAGTTACTAACTGGTACTAGCAGTTTAGTGTACTATACAAAAGATCCTAGACCAACAAGGTAAGAAAGGAAGAAAAATGACTACTCTTGGAGGCGGTCCTGGAAGTCTCTTCTCCAAAACAGTGAGGCGCTCCTCCATCCACATCATGTACTGCATCAAGGTACCCTCACGACTGTGCATCTCAGCCACTGTAGTCTGCCACTGCTGGTTCTTCGACCTAGATTCATGTAGAGCTGTCTGCAAGGTTTGCACCTGCTCCTCCAAAGCAGTCACTCTAGGGTGAGTCTCCCCAATGGCAATGCTGTTAGTCGCCTCTATATCACTCACCTCCTCCATCTTCCTCGTCAACACTCCCTATCTTTTTCTCAGATTATCCACCTGGATATACAAGTCATCAATCACCTAAGGCTGAGCTGCAATAGCCGTAGATGGACCTCCAACATCGTAGGTGCTCGGTTTAGGCTCATCCACAACATCGCCATCGTCATCCTCATCATCCGTCTCCTCCTCGTCAGACTTCGAGTCTACCATCGGCTCATCCATCTCTCCTAGTGGTACATCCCACTCTATCCATCCATTATTATTGTTGTGTTTGCAAAGTGTGCATGGCCTGGATTCGGTACAAACTCAATGTTGATCTGCGAATACGAGGGATACGTATAAGGTCACTATATTTAATAAAATTTATGCAAAGTACGAATGTATGCAAAATATATAAATGTATGCAAATATGAATGTATGCAATACATTAGATATAAGACTTTCAAAGTATGATAAAAACTTTAATATGTAAAGTTTAATAATAAATATATATCTCGACATATATATCATAGTATTTATTAATAAATACTTAGTGATAATACACCCGCAATATATAATGCTAAAAACGTAATTGCAAGAACGACTTGGCCGGCATCATGAGGAATTTGGGCGCTAATTTTTTTTATTTTTTTATTTTAAATAAAGTTATAGTTTAGGTTTTGAAAACAACCTAGTTCTCTATAACCTGTGGCTCTGATACCAATCTTTAACACCCCTAAATTTTACACGCAGCGGAACCAACAATTTGGGTGTTAAATAAAAGTACAATAGTCGCAAGAAATAAAGAACGACTCAAAGAGACGTTTTAAAACAAACAACCATTCCATTATTTTTGTTCAGAGTTTAAAGGCGTAGTCCTAAGAGATCGTTACCATACATAAAACAAGTTTGATTTTAACAAACTAAATTAAGTTTTTGTTAAGGAATGGATTTTTAAAGTAATGCATAAAAATGTCTTAGCGTGGACTCCTCCTCTTTATTTGCCTCCAAGTCTCCAGACTTCTATACCTGAGATGAAACATGCTAAAAAGTTCAATCACGTGGTTGAGGTGAATCATGGTTTTTATAAGTAAATAAACAAGTTAGACGAGGATTTGAACACAAAGCATTATAATAATCGATAAAAGCATCATATAGATTTGTTGATCAGACAAGCTAATAACCAAAAGTCTGCATGAGCTCGCGGTACACGCTCCCATTGACTAAATCCTAATCAAATAAAATAATACAAAGACTGCCCCCAGGCTAGGTATTTAGACAGATTACCTAATTAAATTCCATACAATTTATGTGTCGTACATTGGGAGTGCTCACTTTCCAGATTTAAATTTCCCAAAAACCGAACCGAGTTGTCAAGCCCATAGCGCTATTAATTGTATGAGCGGCTACCCATCATAGGTAGTTAATGGCTCACGATTAGGGGTTTTATGCGGATAAGCTATCAAAGCAACAAATATATTCATATACGGGTCCAAGTATACAAGGAAGAAAACTACTTGTGTTCGTTATTTATAAAAAACTAGCATGCATTCCTCGCGTGGTTTAAGAAAAATACTTCAAAATCGAAGGCTATGAACTCACTTGTAAGTCAAATAAGCGACGGGATCTGAGAAAGATGTGTTTATAGATCGAGAGATGAGTTGTCACCAGCAATCACGACATCCTATTAGGTAGGACGCGACTTTGTACGTAGAAAGTAACAATTACGTAAAAGTTAAACACTCTCTTATTTCTCCTTTTCTATGTGACATGAGATGTGATGTCCATGATACGCATGGCATTCACTAGAACTTCCCCAAGTCCTTTTTAACCCTAAAATGACTTGTGACCTGGTCTTATAGGCAAATGAACATCTACTAAGTTTCGGCTTTTAATTTTTATTTTATCATGGTGTACGATACGTTTTTACATTTTTTGACTAGACGTAAAAAAACTTAGTTTCTGATTTTAATTCGACTTCATGGACTCATATCTCCTAGCTCACAAATGTTCTATATGTGAGGCTTTCATTCCTGAAAAGGATTATATTTTATATTATTTATGGAATTATTTTATTTTTTTTTATATTATATATTTTTCTTTTTTTTGATTTAGATTATTATTATTATATTATATAGATTTTTATATTATTTTATATTTTTATATTTATATTTTTTAATTATATGATTTATCTATTTAATAATTTATTTTTATATTTATTTATAATTTATATAATTTTGATTTTAATTCTTTAACTTTTTATATTTATATTTTTTTCTTTTATTTTATTGAATAATTATTATTATTTTTTGATATTTTTTTATGTTTTTTTTTAATAATTTTTTTATTATTTATATTTTTTATTTTTTTTTTTTATTTTATATTATATTTTATATTATTTAATTTTTTTTAATAAATTATGACATCTGTTTATTTATTTTTTTTTTTATTTATATTTATTTATATTTTTTTTTTTTTTTTTATTTATATTAAATTTTTTTATCTTTTAAATTTTATTTTTTTTATTTTTTATTTTTTTTATTAATTGGATATTGTACTTTTTTTTTATTTTAATTTTTTTTATCGGTAATTTTCTGGACATGATATTATCTTTAATTTATATATCTTTTTTTTTTTTTTATTTTTTTTATATGATTTTTATTATTTTATATTGAATTTTTTTTTTATATTTTATATATTTTTAGAATGTTATTTAATATATAAATTTATTTTATTTAGATGAAATATTATTTATATTTTAATTAATATTTTTTATTTTTTATTTTATTAATTTTTTTTATTTTTTTCTACTTAATTTACTTTTTTATATAACTAGGATTAATTTTTAATTTATTTATTTGATTATTTATAAATTTTATTTATTTTTTTATATTTCTTAATTTTTATTTATCATATTATTTATATAATATTATATATTTATTATTTATTTTTTTTTTTAAAATTATTATAATATAACCGATAATACATTTATATTAAAATTTTTCATTTATAGATTTTAGGAATTTTTTTATTTATATATATTTAAATATTTACATTTTAATTATTTTCTTTAGGATGTTATTATTTTTATATTTTTTTTATTATTTTTTATATTTTTTTCTTTTTTTTTTATTATTTATATTAATTATTTTTTTTACTTGTTTTTTTTTTTTTTTTATTTGGATATATTTAATTTTTTTATATTTTATATTTTTATTTTTTTTTTATTTTTTTTTTATTTATTTTGGGATTATTATTTTTTTGATAATATTTAATATTTTTTTTTATTGATATTTAGATTTTATTATTTTTTTATATTTTATTTTTATTATTTTTTTAATTTTATTTTTTTTTTTTTTAAAGATTTATGATTTTTATTCTAGATTTTATTTATATTATTTTTTTTATATTATTTTTGTTTTGGAGTTTTTTTTATTTTATATGATTTTTATTGATATTTTTAATTTTTTTATTTGATTATTGATTTTTTTTAATTTTATATTATTTTATTTTATATTAATTTTTTTATTTTAGTTTTTATTTATTTTTTTTATAGAATTTTTTAAGATATAATTTTTATTATCTTTTAATATTTTTTATCTTTTTATTTTTTATGAGGATTTTATATTTTTATATTTATATATTATATTAACTTATATTTTTTTTTAATTATTTTTTTTTTTTGATATTATTTATTTATTTATTCTAAATGATTTTATTTTATATCATATTGTTAAATTATTTTTAATATTTATGTTATATTATTTATTTTATATTTATTTTTTATACTTTTTATTTATATTTATTTTTATATATATTTTTTTTTATATTTTTTTATATGATTTATTTTTATTTTTTTTTATTTATTTTTATTTTTATTTATTCTTTTATTTTTTATTTTAAATAAATATTTTTTTGTTTTTATATATTTTTGATAGGATTTTTTTTTATAATTTATAATTTATTATGATTTAATTATATTTATATTATTATTTATTTATATTATTTTTTTATTGAGAAATAAGATTCTAATTAAAAGATATATTTTTTTTTTTTTTTTTTATTTATTTTATTTATTTTTATTGATTTTCTTATTTTTTTTTTTGATTAATCTTTTTTTTGTTCTTCCCTTTTTTATTTTATTTTTTTCTTGATTTTTTATCTATATTATTTGATTATTTATTTTTTATTATTTTATATATTATTATTTATTTTTTATTGATTTTTATATATTATAATATTTTATAGGGAAATAATTATATTTTTATTTTTTTATTATTATTCTATAATTTTTTTTATTTATTTAATATTTTTTATTATATTATAATATAATATAATTTTTTTGATAATTATTTTTTTATTATTTTTATTTTTAGTATTTTTTTTTTTATATAATGATTATTTATAATTCTTTTATATTATATATATTGATTTTTATTTTCATTTTTTTTTTATATTACTATTTTATTTTTTTTGTTATTATATATTTATAATTTTAATTTTTTTATTATAGATTTTTTATTATAAGGATTTATTTTTGATATTTTTTTTTTTATATTATTTATTATTTAAATTTTTATTATATTGATTTTTTTATTTATATTATATAATTCTTTTATTTTTTATTTACAATTTAAATACTAAGGATTATTTTTTTATTTATTTAATTATTTTTATTTATTGGATTATTTTTTTCTATTTAATTAATTATTATATATTTTAATTATTTTTTTATTAATTATTTAATTTATATTTTTTAAATTATTATTTAATTAATTTTTTTTTTTTATTTTATATTATAATTATTTTTTAGTTATTTAATTATATTTTTTTATTTTTTTCTTTTTTATATTAATATTTTTTTTTTTATAGATTATATATTTTTTTTTATTGGAATTATTTTTTTTTTTTTTTTAATTATTTCATATTATTATATTTTATTATTTTTTTGTTTTATTTTTTTACTAATGATTTATGGATTATTTTAGATTTAATATTCTTTTTATATATTTTATTATTTATATTTTTTTTTTTAGGGGATTATTTTATTTATAATTTAATTTTTTTTTTTTTATTTTTTTTATTATTTTTTTTTGATTATTTGAATATTATAATTTATATTTTTTTTATTATTTCTTGATATTTATTTATTTTAACTTTATTTTTTTTATTGATTATATTTATTTGGGATTTTTTTTTTTTTATTTTCTTATTATTTAATATTTTTATTGATTTTTTTTTTAATGAATAAATTTATTATAATTATTTTTTATCTTATTTTACTTTATTTTTTTTATATATATTTAGAATTTATGATTTTTTATTATATTTTTTTCTAATAGTAAATTTTTTATTGATTATATTTTTAATCACGTGTAGTTTAATTTTATATTATAATTTTATTATTATATTTTATTATATTTATTTTTGATTTTTCTTATTTTTATTTTTTTTTTTTTATTAAATTTATTTATATTTTATTTTATATTTTTTTTTATTTTATATTTTATTACTATAATAAAATTTGAATATTTTATTTAGATTATTGATTTAATATTATGTTTATACTTTTTCTTTTATTTTTGATATTATTGTAATATATATAATGGATTTATTATTTTATATTTTTATTTATTTATTCTTATTATTTTTTTTATTTATTATTTTCTATATTTATTTATTATTTATTTTATTTTATTTATTTGGGATTTTTATTTATTTTAATATTTTTATAATTTAATTAGGATTTAATTTATAATTTTTATTTTATATGATATGATTGAATTATGAAATTATATTTAGGATTATTATTTTTGATTTTTTATTTATAAATTTATTAATTTTGTTTGATAATATTTATTTTATTTTATAATCATTAAATTTTTATTATATTATATTTAATTTTTTATGATATCATAAATTTTATTTTAGATATGATTTTTATTTATTATATATTCATAATTTTTATATTTTTTATTATATTTTTATTTATAATTATATTTTTTTTTTTTTTTTTTTTAATTATAATATTTATATTATTTTTATTTTTATTTTTTTTATTTAATCATTATTAATTTAATTTTATATTTTTAATATTTTAATTTAGTATTATATTTAATTCCTATAATAAATATTAATATATTTTTTTTTTTTTTTTTTATTTTTTTAATTAATTATATTTTTTATTTGTTATTCTATATTGATAATATATATAATATTTTTTTTTTATTATATTTTTTTTGATATATATTTGGATATTATTATTGGATTATTATATTTTTTATTTTTTTATTGAAGATTATTTATTTTTATTTTTATAATTTTATTTATAAATAAATTTATTTGGATATTATGATTTTTTTATTTTTGAATGATTTTTTATTAATTTATTTTTTTATAATTTTTTATGTTTTTTTTTTATTTATGTTATTTATTTTTTATTTATAGTTTTTATTTGATAAATATTTTTACACTTATATTTTAGTGTATTAATTGTTGATTTATTTTTTTTTTTATAGTTATTGATTTAATTTATTTATATTATATATTATTTATATTATTATTTTATTATTATATTTATTTATATTTTTTTTTAATAATATTTATTTTTTTTTAATTTATTGTTTATTATTACTTTTGATACTTATATAAAATATTTATTTTTTTTTTTTTTTAAATTATGATAAATGGAATTTTATTTTTATTATTTTTAAATTTATTATTTTTTCATTTATTGATATTTATATAATTTTATTATTAATTTTTTTTATTGATTTATTTTTATATATGATTTTTGGAAATCTTTTTATATTTAGATTTTTTTTCTTTTTTTTATTTTATTTTGATTATTTAATATATTTTTTATGTTTATATTTTTAATTGATATTTTTAATTATTATTATATTTTTATATTTTATATTTATTAATTATTTTGATTTTGAAATATTTTTTTTTTTTATTTTTTTTTTTTTATATTGTTTCTTATTTATTATATGGATTATTTATTTAATATTATTTATTATTTTTTTTTATTTATTAAATATATTTTTTAGATTATTTTTTTTTTTTATTTTTAACTTATAATAATATTATATATTGGATTTACTTTTCTTTTAGTATTTAGAAATGTTTTATTGATGTTTATTTTATCTTTATTTATTTTTATTAATTTTTTTATTAGTTATTATTTTTTTTTTTGGATTTATAATATGGATATATATTGAATTTGAATATATAATAATCTTATTCTTTTGGATTTTATTATTTTATTATTTATTTTATTTTTTTTTTTATTTTATTTTTTGATTGATTTTTTTTATAATATTTATTTCATTTTTTTCTTATTTATATATTTTTTTATTTTTTTTTATTTATTTAATTTGATGATTTATTATTTTATTTATTATTTAATATTTTTGATACTATTGTTATATGATATTTAGATTTTTATTAAGATTATTTTTTATAAATATTTTTTTTTTTTAATATTTTTTTTTATATATTTATTTAATATTTTTTATACTTTGATTTTATAATATATTTTTTTTTATTGAGATATATATCAATGATTATTTTATTATTATTGATGATTTAGTTATTTTAGATTATTATTTAACTAATTTTTTTATTTTTATTTTTATATATTTTTTTGATTTTTTATTTATATTTTATTTTTTATGTATATTTTATATTTTTTGCTATATTTATTTTTTTTATATATACTTTTTTTTTTATTATTTATTTCGATAGTTTTTTAATAATATTTTTTTTTTTTAATTATTTGAGTCTAGTTTCCAAAATTATCTGCCTCAAATCTACAAATGTTTCGTTTCTTTGTGAAAAGACTATTTTACCCCAGGTATATCCAAACAGAAAGTTTCAAAGAAATTTTACCCTTTACTAAAATGGCCAAATCCTCTAACATGAAGCAAGAGGTGAGGTCAAATGCTTATGTCTTCCTTAGATGTATTACCACTGACGTTATCTTTGAAAGATACATTTTTGCAAAATTTTTGGGTCTAACTCATTTTCTAATCATATGTCCAGATTTGACCTATTTTCTTGTTTTGAACATAATCCGCATCATCCCAAGGAGTGTGGTTGAGAAATCCAACTATTTATGATGCTTTTTTGAGACATGTATCTTTCCATTAGATGTTATTTAATCATAAGCTCCAAGCCAAAATTTTTTTGCTTATAACCCGTTTTTGCTAATTGTTCCAAAACAGTCCTTTGTATTTTTATTTTTCACTCTAAAACGCTATCTCAAATATATCATCAAATACTAACTCTAACCAATCACATGCAATGCCATCCCAAGCTCTTAACACAACTCATCATCATATAAATATGTATTTCCAGAATCAAACTTCCATTTTCATGGATTAAAATGAAAAG
The DNA here is from genome assembly GCA_026074375.1 of Tanacetum coccineum. NCBI lineage: Eukaryota > Viridiplantae > Streptophyta > Magnoliopsida > Asterales > Asteraceae > Tanacetum > Tanacetum coccineum. Next base: position 2,681 of record BQNB010142718.1, on the reverse strand, counting down.
AAAAATTAAAGATTAAGAGATAACCTTAATAACTTCTTCAAAACTTCAAGAAAAACCACCAAACTTTGCAAGCAACTTATGGATGATGTTAAGATGCTAAAAATGAGATGAACAAATTTGTATGATGATGGTGGTGGTGAGGGTAATTTCGGCAGCAAGGGGGCCAAAGAAGAGGGTTTTGAATTTTTTGAACTAGGTGAAAAATGAAGAGATTTGCATGTATGGAGAAGATAAATGAAATGATGGTGTTATAGGAAGTGTGAAAAAAAGTGAAAGTGTTTGTGTGTGTATGTAGGTAACCGGCCATAGGGCCTTGGTTTATGAAAAAAAATAATTTTTTATTTTTTATTTTTTATTTTTAGTTATAAGTATTTAGTTAAAGTGTAGTGTAAGTGTAGGTTAAATAAAAAGTAAGGTTTAAGGTAAAACGCGAGTTTTAAGCAAGGAATTTTTGTAAACGCGAAACACAACAGAAAATGAAAATAGTGTAAATTATAATCATCGGGGAATATTATAAGATTATTAAACCACTTAAGGCACGAAGACGGAATTGATTTCTAAATACGACTCACGCAAAGCTAAGAACGGGAAATTCTTACTAAATGAGGTAAACGTAAAATTAATGACTTTGCTTAAAAATGAAAAGAGAAATAAAGTTCGGAATAAATAGCGACCTTAAATACGGAATGTTACAGCTAGAGATTGTATACCCTGAGTATATACCATTAGAGGATGAGCATGTGTTCTCAACTGAGGAGCATCCATTACCTCTTATTGATTCGCCTACTGCTGAGTCACCCGGTTATATTATTGAGTCGGATCCCGAGGAGGATCCAGAGGAGTATAAGGATGATGAGTCAAAGGATGGTCCGGTTGACTATCTGTTAGGATATCATTTCATCACCAAACACAAAAAATAAGAAAAATATTTTAGAGAGAGAAAGAACTAGAGAGAAGTAAAAAACAAAGAAAAATGGTTACTTGATCATGAAAAGAAAAATGAGAAGCAACACCCTCTCCACACTTGGAGAGGGCTTTATATAGTTACAAGAGTGGACTATTCTTGTGGGCTTTGTGTTGGGCTGGTTCATAATACAAATGGGCTTGAGCCTGACAAATAGGCCCAACTAGCTTAACTAAATTCCCGTAAACTACGATTTACTTATACAAGGCTCGAGAATATTTAATGACCATCACTTAAATAAATACACGGCTAACACCATGTCATAAGTTCATTTGCCATGTCATCACGATTTTAGTCATGTCATCATTATTAATAACATGTCATCACAATTATAGCCATGTCATTATAAATTATTTTCAAATTAAACCCACCTAATCAATTTTGACGAAATTGATATTTTTTATAAAAATAATGTCACCTATAAGATTTGAACTCAAGTTGGTTGTAATATTAACAAACAACATAACCACTAGGCCAATTTTATATTTTTGTTTTTCTTTACAGAATTAAAATATATAAGGTGATGTAAAGAATAATTACTTCTAATATAATTTTTTTAATATATCTAAAAAAGATAAAATTGTAATTTATTTTTACTGTATCTATCCCAAACCCTAAGGAATTACGAAACAAATTAAAAATAATAATAATAAGGAATAGTACAACAAAACTAATAAAAATTATTTATGCTCATTTATATATTAATTATCTTTTATATACGGTCATACTAAAAATTCATATTAAAAAATACCTCTAAATAATGGATATATATGATTGTTTCAAAGTTATGATTATCAGTTCTCTCATTACTTCATCGTGAAATAACGAGAATACCCATCTTGAATGGATATCTATCCTCTTATTCTCTCTCTGTTTACAAAAACCATAGCTTTCAAACTTGAACTACAAATGCTCCATCTTCGAGCAGCATTCTATGAGTCAATGGGAAAATATGGCTTAGCTCTCTGTGATTGTGAGGCAGCACTCTGTTTGGATCACACAAATAGCCTACTGAGTATACATGAGTTGTACAGTTCTCATGCATTTATTGTTTGCCTTTCCCGTTCATGTTCAAAAGATAAATTGAAGAACAGCTAGCTACACCCTCTGGTGGTTCAATTCCCTCATAAAATAATTGTCTTGAAGAACATATCATTGCAGATTCGTCCCAAAATGTATGACAAAAGAGGGAAGAACAAGAGTTTGTCGATGTTCAGGATCAAGGAGCTCGCGAGCTGCGATTCAAGATTTTAACGGACATATTACACGTAACACGTATTTGTGTAGGCTCAAAATGAGGGAGGAAAATGGAATGTGTATTTTATACGTACGACCCTCAGAGTCGTGTAAGTTGTAAGTTGTAAAATAGTTGTTTCTATATAAAATTTTGTATGCTGCTTCACATCTCAGGTCTTAAAGAATCATTGAACTGGATATGTCTTGGCATTTTTATTATAACATTCATTAAAGCATAAAAGACTGTTATTTATTGTTATTACGGTATTATATCTGAAATATTTGTTAAACTGACGAAACAAATTTCCTAAACCATGTACCAGCTTAATCTTTTTAATTTCATAGACGAGCCAGCATTTGGTTTATCAAAGATAGCATGAATGCTATTCAACTTAAAATCCAAAAGAAACTGAAGTGGGACTATATTGTTTAATGCACTAGATTATTTCAAGTGTGTATATATATAATAAAAATTATGTGA
>BQNB010142717.1:0-17095 GCA_026074375.1 Tanacetum coccineum | reverse complement strand
CCTTATATGAACAACCTACCCGGTTGCCATTTACTAACACATTCCCCACGTTCTCCTAAACATTCTCATTAACCACATTACGATTCTAATTTCCAACATTTCCTCGGTTACTAACCTAAGCTAGCATGGCGGGTAAGAGGTTCTACAATTGCTGGGCAATAATCGTTGAGAAGTTGGGTGCACCCCCATTGGCTCCCTCTACATTCCCATTGACTCCCTCAACACCCCCATTAGCTCCCAAACCCTGGTCATTTCCTTGACCATTCAATTCATCAACACGCTCATCATTACCTTCCGTAGGTATTCTACCCCTTCCACCTCTACCAACCCATTCACCCGTTCCCCCTCCTAGTGATTCGGCAGCAGGCCGGCCAGCACTTCGGGTCCTCATCCTTGGCAGCATTATCTATACGAGGGAGAACATGGGCAACGTTAGGTAAGTGGGAAGACTCGCACATATATATAGAATATCTTACTATATATAACAAGATATACACGTAACTCCACCCTACGATGTCAACATCGATTTGTGTGAACAACATTATCAAGTATGAGTGAGTTATGATACGTTGGCCATCATACTTATATTCGCATCCTTTCCCATTCATATCCAATATTGAGCCCACCCATTTCAATGACTGACATAACTAAGGCACCAAACCATGAACACACAAAGGCACACAAAAGCGGAACACCACGCACATAGATCCTATACACAACTAAATTACAGATCTTAGGTTATAGTCTAGGCCAATGCACCTAGTTCTCTATAACCTTGGCTCTGATTACCAATCGGTCACACCCCGACAACGGCAGAAACTCGGGAATGCAACAAAATGATCTACCATAACACAAGATACAAAATAGAGAAAACTACATTGCATAAACTCCAAGTGCTATGAAGACCATCAACCTTGAACAAACTCAAGTGATGTCCCAAATCGCAACTAAAATCCAAACTTCTTACAATTATTCATATGCCCTCGCAGGGGACCATGACCAAACTTAATCTAAGACATCCAAATACTAAATTTGAACAACAAGCAAGCAAGACTTCAAACAAAAATCCACACGGGATACTTCTAAGTCTGCTATCAATCACCAAACTACTCTTCTTTCACTTCACCTGAAAATGATACTCGAAAACGTCAACAATAATGTTGGTGAGCTCGTAGATTTGACCTTAAACCAAAAAGCTTTGCCAATACTTCAACAGTGGACAATAGTGCTATATGACAGTGAATATCTATGCATACACTCCAAGACATAGCACCACAGCTAGTCAATCACAATAATCCAAGACATAGCACCACAGCTAGTCAATCATAATAATCTAAGACATAACACCACAACTAGTCAATCATAATATGTTACTTACGCACCCAAAGGGCCTACCAGCTGGAGCACTATATTAGGGCAGGACCTCATACAACCTGGGTAGGCGTACCCATCCGCTCCCATAATCATAATCACTGGGTAGGCGTACCCATCCGATCCAAACACTTAATATTCACATAGCAGTCATAAGCACATAACTTGTCCAAAAACAAAACCACGTTTCGCATAGTTCAATTCAAAACATTTCAAACACATTTGAGTATCACTTTCCCCCAATGAAAAAACAGTAAAAAGTGGGGCTAGGAGAACTCACCTTAAGCAAGCCTTTAGCAACCAACTTCTACTACACAAGCAAATGCAACGACGCCCGCACACGACCTAGTCCAGTTAATGTCCCAATTTAATCATTCAATTCCAAAACAATCTTCACGTTTGATGCATAGAGTTTTAGACACGTTGTACAATTTCCCAAAACAGTTTTTAGTGGTGTGATGGTTGACTACTTATCTCCACAATCATATCAGTCTCATTCTCCAATAATACATACTTATACTATTTAGCGTAAATAGATAAGTAATATAATAAATATTTATAATTATTAATTATAAATATATCTCGACAAGTCCATTCGGTACACCTTAGTCACTTCAAAATAATCATTATATGGTTGAAAAGGAAACGTTTACTCATAATAAACACTTTAGAGAAGTTTCGAGAAAAATTATATTTTTCGTCTTTTAGTGAATTTATTAAATAAATAAAATAATTAAATATTATTTTATTATTTAAAAATCAAAAATCATGTTTTTAAGAAAATTTCTAAGTATAAACTTTTTACGAAATTTCGACATGACTCGTACGTTTATACAACGTTTTCCAAGGTTTCAAACCTTATTTTCATCAATTTTCACAAATTCAACACTTTTCGACAAAATTCCAAAGTCTCAATCTTTAACACTTACCAACACTTTTCCTTCAAAATATCATTCAATATCACTGCGTAAATAAATTTTCACTTTTAAAAGTCTGTCTAAATTCTCATAACGACTACATATCGCTTATTGGGCCTTAAGGCCCAACAAGGGTCCATTAGGACATTAATAAGTCCAAAATACAATTTAAGTCCAAAACCAAGGTCCATTTACATATATAAGTATATACTTATATGTAAAAATAATCCGGACCACAATAAGCCCTCCCATTAAGCCGCGACTCAAATAGACTTATTGGGTCGTGAGTCCATAAGCTTCAAAATACGTACATTAAGCTTGAAAATAAGCTATTAAGCTATATATCACTTTTGGTTACTACCATAAGCCTCAAAAATAGTCCACAGCATATGCCATAACACAAAAATAATCAAAAATCACTTCCCTAGTGATCTTGATAAAAAAACATGGCATATAAGCCCCAAATAAGCCAAGAAATAGCTTAAAAATAAGCCCGAATAAGCTATACAAGCTACTATAAAAAATAAGCATTCTAGCATCATATATTATTCAACCATCACGACCACAACATCAAAACTACAAAATCCCTCTTTTTCCTTTATACTATTCATGAACCAAACACCCCTTTAATCATCCGTTTCATTTCCAAAAATCGATTTTCACAACGATCAACTTGTACAACTAACATCTATGCATCAAAATAAATCCAAAAAGACAAACGAAATTTAAATTTGAAAACTTAAAAGAAAATCTTCAAATTTGTAGATTTCGACATGAACCGGACAACCCAAACGTTGTTTAAATGAATAACCAAACACTAGACTCAACCCCAAATATTTATGTCTTCATGTTTTCTTGATCATTCTTTAAAAATTTATGTGTTTCTTGTTTGTTTTGTGTTCGGCCGGATATATACACACACAAGTTTATGTGTTTTTTTTTAATGAAAAATGTTGAGGAAATGATCTTAGTGGAAGCATATTTGTGTACAAATGGGACAAGATTGCTAAAAAAAGCCATGTTGTTCCGTTCTCTTGCTATGACCTGTCAAGGGATCTTAGGGAGTCTCGGGCCTTTCTTTTCGTGTCGGGATTACTTAAATTCTCGTAAAACTCAATCGTAAAATTTACCTCAAAGTTAATTAGCATTTTAATTCACTTTAAAATACTTTTCCATTAACCTAGAGTATTCACACGACATATTTTCACTTTACACCCTTCAAAACTCAATTTGGACATTAATAGACTTGTCAGACTCGTTTTTCAGCATTTCTCAAAATTCACGGGTCAAACCACTTGGAATACACATAACACAATAATTCCTTCCAAAAGGGATTATTAAACACAATAAACCATAATTCATCACATATCTCATAAAATAATCACCCTCAACACAGTACAAAATCTAAATAAACTGACAAAAGTCAAATAGTCAAAGGACTACTAATGAAATATTCAGAACACAAAAAGGGCAAAGGTTACACAAGAGCCAGGTACAACAACAACAACAACAACAATAATTTCTTCACAACAACCATCACAGGAAAATATTCAGGACAAAGGCAAAGGGAAAATGGTAGAACCTGAGAAGCCTATGAAGATGAAAGAACTAATCAGGCTTGATGAAGAAATTGCTTCAAAGTTACAAGCTGAATTTGATGAGGAAGTAAGACTTTCAAGAGAGAAAGCTTAAAAAGAACAAGAAGCCAATGTTGCCTTGACTGAAGAATGGGATGATATTCAGGCTAAGATTGAGGTTGATCATGAATTGGCTCAAAGATTGTAAGCACAAGAGCAAGAAGAGTTGTATGATACAGAAAAGGCTACATTATTTGTACAACTCTTGGAGAAAAGAAGAAAGTACTTTGCAGAAAAAAGAGTAGAAGAGAAGAGGAACAAACCACCAACTCAAGCTCAACAAAGAAAAATCATGTGTACTTACCTGAAGAATGTGGAAGGAAAAAAGCCCAAAGACTTGAAGAACAAATCTTTTGATTCTATTCAGAAGATGTTTGACAGAGCTTTCAAAAGGGTAAATACATTTGTTGATTTCCGAACAGACTTGGTGGAAGGAAGTTCAAAGAGAGCAGGAGAAGAGTTAGAATAAGAGAATGCAAAGAAGCAGAAGGTGGATGATGACAAAGAAACAGTAGAACTTAAAAGTCTAATGAAAGTCTTGCCAGATAAAGAAGAGGTTGCACTTGATGCTATTCCTTTGGCTGTTAAGTCTCCAAGCATTCTTGAGTAGAAGATTCATAAATAGGGGAAGAAAAGCTATTACCGGATAATCAGGGCTGATGGAAGTTCAAAGATGTACTTAGTGTTCAGTCATATGCTTAAAAGTTTTAATAGAGAAGACTTGGAAACTTTGTACAAGTTGGTAAAAGCTAAGTATGGATCAACAAGAACAGTGAAGGACTTGGATTTAGTTTTATATGGAGATTTGAAGACAATGTTTGAACCACATGTAGAGGATAAGGTATGGAAAAATCAATCAGACTACAGAGTATTGGATTGGAAGCTATATGGTTCATGTGGAGTACATTCATTAAGGAAGCAAAATGTGCACATTCATATGTTGGTAGAAAAAAGATATCCTCTTACAGCACCTACAATTACTGATTTGTTAACAAGAAGCTTCAGGTTGACCATTGCAGTGAAATGGCATATCAGCTTCTTAAACTTCTTACAAAACAGCTCAAGAATCAATGAAGTGTTTGGAAGCATCCTCCTGGTGATTATGAAGATTTTAATGAAGAAACTTGATGATTTTGGAGATAAATATCAAGTTTAGAGGAGGATTGTTGGGATTAAAAGACTTCTTGATGATCTTGAAGTTACTGCTGTTAAGGTTTGTGTTACTGCTACTAAGCAAAAGTTAGTGTTGTTCATTAACTTTAATGAAAAATATGCTTAGTAGTTAGTGCTACTAGTATAATGTTAGTACTGGTAGTTCACAGTTACTACTGCTAGTATATATTAGTACTGCTAGTATAAAGTTAGTACTGCTAGTGTAAAGTTAGTACTGGTGGTGAAGATTAAATAAAATATTCTAAGTAGTTACTACTGCTTGTACACAGTTAATGTTGCTGGTGTATAAGTTACTACTGCTGGTGCTAAGTTAATGCTACTAGTACAAAAGTTACAACTGCTCAAAGATTAAGACTGTTGGAAGAGTTTCTACTATCATAAGAGAATGGATAAAGACAAAAGAAAGGATAAAGTTTGATTGGAGATCAAGATTACTTACGTGATAAGTATTAGTTATTTATAGAATAGATCATTGAGAATATTCAAAGTTTAAGGAATATATTGTAAATTGACTTGGACTCCTTGGTGTATAAAAGGAGGTCTTAGGGCATAGAGTTTTGTATCTGTATCAAATCAAAACGAGTCATTCATAGAGTTATCATAGCTTCAAGGTTTTATAACCCTAATACTAGAAGAGTATTCGTATTATTTGTAATAATAATATTGGAGCTTTTATTGTTTGTTGAATTGTGTATTCATAGAGTTGTGTTCATAGAGTTACTGTTTCATTAAAAATTCTTCTTATTGATTAAAGATTAGATTCTACATAATCTTTAATATATTCAACAAAGTTTCTACTATAGTTGTGTTAGATTTATCTAGCATAACAAAACCTTAACAAGCATAAGGAATTAAAGATCTATTGAAGTGGGATCAACATGTTAGGATGAAGAATGATATAGGGTAGGGATCTTCTAACTTTCACCAATAGTAATAAACCAACAAGGCAGCTGAGACATGCATACATAGCCGTAAGGACGGAATAGAAATGCATGCTCGTACACATCCTCATTCGTGTAAAACCCATGGTTAATGATTAGGAAAGGGAATTAAATTTTTGTTAAACAAAAATTACAAAACAAATAGACTAGGTCCAAGATATGAGTTGCTAGACACTTTTTCCCGACCGTTACCATGAAAAAGACACAACTATATACAAACGTCTTGATCATAGATCAAAAACAACAACCTAAGTTGGCTTTCCCGTAACGGTCAACTTCCCAATCATCCCATACTTTACATACTTTTACAAGACAAGTGGCGATATCTACCACTTTAAACAATACTTTACATCGTTGATTTATAAGACGTATCAAAGAATAATCAATCCTTTATATAATTCCTTCGGTCTAAGCTTTTGCGAAACGATTATCTTCAAACTTTCCTTCCCTTTTTTTGTTGCGATTTTTCTAATTTTTTCAATTTTTTTCACTATGCTATACTACGAAACTCGGTGTAATCTCATCATCTTCACGATCATAATAACTCCGGATAATTCCTTCGGTAATTCTTTATTCTTCGGACGAACCAATAATTGAGTTGGTAGTAAAAATACATGAGTTTTGACTACTTTATACATTCCTATTTGCAATGTGCAAATTTCTTCCCAATCGTACCAAAGATAGAAAATTGACACAAGACTCGGGAAATACATACTTTACACTTTAAGCAACTAGAAACTAATAAATGGACATAATCTAACGGGGTATGCTAAGGTGTAAAGGTGTAACAAAACAAATAATTGGTGTAATTCCTAAAGGATTCGCTCTATAGATTTTTCTAGGGGTATCTTACTCTTAAGATGAGAGTAAACAAAGGGGTTTATACGAGGATTTAACTAATGAGTGTAGTTAGTTAATAAAACAACATGTATAGGCTTTTTGGGTGTAATCCTAAAAATTTACCAATTTAAACAAGTTACTCCATCTAAATCCATAGTACTCATTATTATGGTCTCGAATAGATATACCAAGCCAAGTTCTAAAGTCTACAACATCACCAGCACACTCATATTTTTGTAGAATTTGGGTAAACATTTAGAAACAGATAAGGTTAAATCCTAAAAATATCTAATAAGGGTTATTGTGTGCGGGTTATGTATCAAGTAATTTCTCAAAAGTATGCTTGATTTTTTTTTTAAATTTGAACATAATTTAAGCATTTTAATGTGAAAAATAGGACAAGTATCATTCTAATTTATACAAAGTCCTCGTTGTATAGATAAAACATTAAAAACGGGAATTAAAAAGAATTAGAATGAGAAACTCCCCTGATATTTTGCTCGGTAGATTCTCTAAGTTTATGAGCAAGGATTCGTGTTGAACACCCGTCTTAAGGTTTCAAGACTCCAACACTTCAAGATTTCTAGATCATAGATTCTCCACCAACATTGTCGATTTCTTTTCTTTCAGCGAGGTCCTGTGCAAATTATAGGAAAAACGATGCATTCCTATCTTGGTACCTACGATTAATTTAAACTAAACTAAATACTAAATACGGGTTAGACTGTTGAATACGCTGTATCATGTGCATGAATACGTCGTATTGACAGAACTGACAATAATGTTTAAAGTGCATAAAAATAAAGGACTGATTACGTCCAGACATAATACGCTGTATGGTATGGAGCGGATACGCCGTGTTGATGTCTAGGAAGACAGACTCGATAAAAATAAATAACAATCCGGTTTGTCTCCCGGGAAGCACTTTTGTTTACAGCGAAGTCTTTAAGTTAGACTTTTTCCTTTCTTCTTCACACGGTGCGCGTCACCTTCCATCCATTGTCCTTTTTTTGAAAAATTTCTTGGTAGATTTTGGACATAGTGGCTTCGTTCCATTCCCAAGTATCATATTCACATCTTCTTATAGCAATGTATTCTTCGTTGGGTCCAAGTGAATATTTAATAGCTTTGAACCTCTCAGCATTGCACATCCTTTTGTTAGGCCACTCATTATTAGAATTGGATGTGTTATTTATAACCTTGTCTTCCAAATTACTATTGATGCATTTGCGCTTCGTCCGGTTTCGTTCACCTTCTCTTTCAACATCGTTCTTTTATCCTGTTTTCAAATAAGGCTTGAAAAACGAGTTAGTAGTAGTGCCATTACTACTTAAGATGCTATCATCAATTCGTCTTTTATTCCAACTTCCATTCATCCAAGCATGGAATAATACCTTTTTAGTTCTTCCATCCACTTTCCTATACTTTTCGAATGACGAATTTACCCGTGATAAGAATTCAAGTGGATCAATCCCCCAGTTATTTCCTTCGTCCAACATTTCTTCTTCTTCATCGTATGATTCGGGGTAGAATTTACAGAAAAATTTCTCAACAAGTTCTTCCCAAGTGGTGGTTTTGTCCTTCCCCCTCGTTTATCCACCATTGTCGTATGTTATCTGCTAGTGAGAGAGGAAAAACCTGCATTCGTAATTGATGGGATTCCGCACCAGGAATATTGATTAAATCAAGCATTTCAAGCACCATAGCAATGTGGTCCACCACGTCTTCATGATGTATTCCGTGGTATATATTATTTTGTAACTCCGTTAAAAATTCCTTGCTGAGTTTAATGTTCATATCATTATTGGTGTTAGTAATAGAAAGATTTGATTCAGCTTGATCTTTCTCCGTGTATTTATTTAAAAACAGTTATTCCATGCCTTCCTGTAGTATCTTCTTCAATCAACTAGCTCTGATAAGTATGATCTATCACAAAGGTAAAAATATCAAATAGAAATCTCAGCTTCAGCTTCATATTATGTATCAAATAGATAATATGCCATATTCAATGGAACTGAATACGCCGTATTAATCATTTTGATCGAATACGCTGTATTGGATAGAAAGTAGGATACGCCGTATCTAATGGAAATGGATACGCCGTATCGAGTTATCGACCAGAACAGTGTATTAGAGAAAACAATTAATTACACAGACAATTAAACACATAAATATACAAGCAGATATACATAATATACAGAATTATACACTAATCTAAATTACACTAATCCTAAGGGTTAGATCTAATCTAATGTTATGCTAAAAACCAAAATATCATATAAAAATCAAGATTAATTTTCACTCTCCAGCAGCGGCGCCAAAAACTTAATGGTGTTGTCGTGTAGGTGTAATTTATGCTTTTAAGTTTTAAATTTATATTTTGTAGACTTTATCTAAAATAACACTTTTCACGGGTAGTGTACTCGATCGATGGGAGTTTCGTGGTAAGTAGGGTGTCGATCACTAAGAGTGAGAAACATTTTCAATTTATTAATACTTTGGTTTTCTAATCTAAGTTAGTCTAATCTATGCTAAACCTATGCTAAACCTATGTTAATCTTAAATCTAATGGATAAGGGTGGTTTTCAGCCTGAGAGACTGGCACAGGTTTTGTGGTGACTATAATCAATTCAAGACACTAAAACACACGCAAGCAAATTAACTGGAGATAAAAGAGCGGTCTAGCCAAATATAGGAAAACTGTATTAACCATTATTAATCCAATCAGAATGTTGGTTTGTTTATTTAGTGCAATGATTCAATCTTAAGACTTAGGAGTTAATTTTTCCTAAGACCGAGACACGTACAATTATGTAGCAATTAAACGCATCCGCATAAGGCATCCTTATTTGCTGATTATAATTTATCTTAAGGATTAAAGCAATGGTGATCTTGTTAAACCCTAACTCATAGAGACTTTACCCACTTACTACTTAATGGCGATTCATACACTAGTAGTCCACTAACCAAGTCTTTACCAATTAATCGAGAACGTACTCGTTGATACCAAGGTCACCTTATGGTCTAACTATGCTCACAATCTAAGGGCAAAGATAGGTCATTAATTGTGATCCTATTGGTCTAGATGTATAAATCACTATATGGAGAGCTATCCTGACATCTAGATTACTTGGTCCGTATCACTAGATCAGTTGAATGATAGGTCGCATACAAAAGCACGTAAACAAGTATATTGATAAACATAAACAAGCAATTTAATGATAAATTAAGAAATCGAGATAAACAAACTAAACATTAAGATCTTCATAATAATGGCTAATACCCTAAGGTATTAGCCTTCAAACATCATAATTAATACAAAAGTAATGATTTAGCCAAGGTAAACTAACCGAGTTAACGAATGATACCAAAAAATGAACGATTACAAAAGTACAAGAAATTACACGTTGTCTCCTATGGAATTAATTGCGTTCCTCGACCTCTTCTGCTCTTCTTCTCCTCTGAAAATCGACTTTTATGGTTTAGGTATCGAGAATATGATTTATCACACTTAAAACTCGTTTTTGACTTTTCTATTATAGGGTCTAGAATATGGTCGATACGGCGTATCCAAAGTCTTGGATACGACATGTCGGGGGTTTATTAGACTAGGGACCATGTTTTATATCTTCTAAAATATTTTATTTCCATATTGCTTGAATACGGCGTATTGGTCTTCCTGGATACGGCGTATTGGATCTTGTTTCCTTCGTGGTCTTTGGTGAGTGTAGGCACAGATACGCCGTATATTCCTTTATGGATACAGCGTATTGGATGTCAGAACAATAATCTTCAAATATCTTCGTTTAAGCTCTAGAATGCGTGCATTTTAGTTAACTTTCACCAAGTACTCCATAATTACTGTAATTTTCAAATACAAACGATTAAGTAACAATTCTTTGTAATAATTATACAAAATGGGTTAATTACATGGAATAAATGATGCTATAAAATAGATGTTATTTGATGTCATCAGTTCCATCGTTATAGAGTCCAGTAAAGGTAGACTATGATAGATATGCTGTTTGGGGAGTTTCTCACTAGGGTCCAAAACAACAACGATTCTATGGATTCACAAGCAATAGGGTGTCCAAACATGATATGTACTCCACAAAGAGAATTATTGTAGTAACCAAGGTAAAAGTTATTAAGTGGTATGATTACGGTTATTTGGAGGAGATTGAAGTTCGAAGAGAAGATAAGCAATTATACAAATTCAAGGAAGGTGACTTTCCAAGACTTCACTTGCACGATATTGAAGATATGCTGCTTCTCTTAGTTCAAAAGAAACTCTCTAATCTTGAAAGAGACGTTATCTTCGACTTTGGTGTAGCACTGCGAGAGTTTACCAGACGTATTGACATTCTTAGGCGGGTAAAAGACCTTCAACTAGGAGTCGAAAGATACCAGAAGAAGCTCAATATCGCCAAGCCAAAGACATTCAGGTCTGACATATCCAAAAGAACTCCATAAACTGCATACAACAATCCTCAAGGAATTATCTATGTAGACAAGTACAAAAGAAATAGGTTGATGCGCTCAGATGAACTCTACAAGTTTAGTGACGGGACGCTCACATCTGTTAGATCTGTTCTTCATGATAATGCTTCCAACCTGAGGATGGATTACTTTCCAAAAAGAAGATGGAGTAATTTAGACTGTCAAAGGTCTCACATCATGTTCAAGGCTATTGATAAGCTGATGTTAGAAAGAAGGTTAATGAGGAGCTTGGAAAAGTTCATTGGTGGGAGAGATTATGGAGAAGACTTTAGACTGCTTGAATAGACAATATGACTATGTTATATTTTGTCCTACTCCATTTCAGGTCATTCTCTCGTAATTATAATCTTGTGAATATGTAAATAAGTAGTGTAGATAATTAAATTAGGAATATATAGTGTTTGAGTGCGAATTTTAAAGAAATTCTTAGTAAATTCAAAAAATTTCAAATTAACGCACTCAAATACCATATAATTCCCTCATAATTTGAGGGGTAGCATCAAAATGTTCCCAATAATAGGCTTGATATACAATTATAAACATTTTTCTCCCCAAATAATTTTCATACATATTTAAATCAATTGATATCCAAAATATCAAGAGATTTGACATTTTTGATAAGGGGAGAGAATGCGATTAAAATATATATAACTTGTATAATGTGATCTTAACGACTCAAGTGTGAACTCCTTCCTCACCATGCTAAATAATTTCGGTTATCGATACATGTGTTAAGGGGGAGCATTTTTGAAAAGTAAAACCATCGAGGTACCAAATGTTTTGATTTATATCACAAAGTACCTTAATCGATGTTTTTAAATGGTTTTAAGGCTGAGAACAATACCAAAAGACCGACCATATATTTAATTAATTAGAGTTATAAGGTGGTTAGGTATAGGTGTTCGTTCCCATGATCCAGCCAACACCGGAGGGATCTACCCAAGGACATTCCATTAGATAGAATAGAAGTCTTTAGGTATGATATAAAAGGAGTAAAGTGAGAAGGGAATAATGCCGACCGAGACAGAGTTAGCACTAGAACAAAACCAACAAGGTGTTAGTTATGAAGTCTCGGTAAGCATTGAAGGGTTGAATAATGAAAAAGAAAAGTTAAGATAAATGGTGAAAAGAAAGAAGCCATCCTTACACTTAGGCAAAAACTGGGTCAATACATAAGCTATCAGAAACACTAAGCTGTTGTCTAGTATTAAAGATAATCATCTTTGCGCTGGTTCGTTGCATAGCTCTTTTGAACGATCTCTCACCGCTTGGAGCCACTCCTTCCTTTAACTCTATTTTATCGTTGTTTTTCTGCACCAATTTAGGTCCAATCAAACTACCTTTCCCTAATTTCAGACATGACACATGTGACCTACATTTTTCTTTCATATAGTGCTGATTCGAACGGAGCGCACCGAATGTAGTAGATAACTGTTGTTTATCAGAAGACTCAGCTAACGGTAGGTGGACATCCCATACTGCCACCAAAGTTTCTATCACACACGCTCCTTTGCATGTCCTCTAACGGTCTGAATTGTACGTCACTCTGTCATCTGTTGAGGTGATAAGTGTGCTTATATCCAATCGTGTTCCTAAGGCTTTCTGAAATGTTTGCCAGAGGCATGATGTAAACCGTGCGTCACGATCCGAATGAATCGACACTAGGCATACATGGAACGCGCGACAATTTCATCGGTGTATAACCTTGCCAATTTCTCTGTACTATAATCTTCACGTACTGCCAGAAAATGTGCTGATTTGGTCAATCTATCAACCACCACCCATATTGCATCGTGCCCATTCCTTGTTCTAGGTAATTTAGTGATGAAGTCCATGGTGATATTTTCCCACTTCCATTCTGGTATCTCTGGTTGTTGTAATAAACCCGACGGCCTTTGATGCTCAGCTTTCACCTTTGCACAAGTTAAACATTTGCTAACATAGGTAGCAATATCCCTCTTCATTCCCGGCTACCTATACATGTCTCGAAGGTCGTAGTACATTTTATCTGCTCCAGGATGTACAGAATATCTGGACTTATGAGCCTCATCCATAATTACTGTTCTCATACCTCCTACCAACGGAACCCATATTCGATCCATGAAGTACAAACTTCCGTCTCTCTTCCTTTCCATCTGTTGATCTAACCCATGTAACCTTTCATTCATTACATTCTCTTGATCAAATGCCTCCCTCTGAGCTGCCAATATCATTCCTTTCACTCCAGAATGAATAGTCATAGCCATCGCCCGAACTCGTTTAGGTTTCACCCTTTCCTTCCTACTTAGTGCATCCGCCACCACATTCGCTTTACCCGGGTGATATCGAATTTCACACTCATAATCACTAAATAACTCGATCCATCTCCTTTGACGCATGTTCAGCTCCTTCTGATCAAATATATGTTGGAGACTCTTGTGATCTGTGTAAATAACACTTTTCGTACCATATAAATAATGTCTCCAAATTTTTAAAGCAAACACCACTGCCCCTAACTCAAGATCATGTGTAGTATAGTTCTTCTCGTGGATTTTTAACTGTCTTGACGCATAAGCAATCACCTTGTTTCTCTGCATAAGCACACAACCCAACCCCTGATTCGAAGCATCACAATAAACTACAAAGTCTTCAACCCCATCAGGAAGTGATAATATAGGTGCGTCACATAACTTACTTTTTAACAATTGAAAGGCTTCCTCCTGTTCCGCACCCCACACATACTTCTTGTTTTTCTGAGTTAGCAGAGTGAGTGGTTTTGCAATCCTGGAGAAGTTAGCGATAAAACGCCGGTAGTAACCTGCCAATCCTAAAAACGAGCGAACTCCTGTCGGCGAAGTGGGAGCTTCCCAATTCTTTACTGCCTCTATCTTTCCCGGATCCACATGTATACCATTTTGGTTGACCACATGACCAAGGAAATGCACCTCTTGCAGCCAGAACTCGCACTTGGAGAATTTAGCATACAACTTCTCCTTCCTTAATAATTCTAGAACTAACCTCAAATGCACCTCATGCTCCTCCTTCGATTTCGAGTAAATCAAAATATCATCTATGAAAACAATGACGAACTTATCTAGGTACGGCTTGCAGACTCGATTCATCAGGTCCATGAAAACTGCTGGGGCATTGGTTAATCCAAAAGGCATAACAGTAAATTCAAAATGCCCATATCTGGTTCTAAATGCGGTTTTTGGAATATCTTCCTCATGAACACGAAGTTGATGATACCCCGAACGAAGGTCTATTTTAGAAAAGTAACGAGAACCTTGAAGCTGGTCAAACAAATCATCAATTCTAGGGAGAGGATATCGGTTTTTAACAGTCAACTTGTTTAATTCCCTATAATCAATACACATACGAAAAGAGCCATCCTTCTTTTTAACAAACAACACAGGGGCACCCCACGGAGAATGACTAGGTCGAATGAAACCCTTGTCTTGCAACTCTTGAAGCTGCCCAGACAGTTCTTGCATTTCCGAAGGTGCTAAACGGTAAGGAGACCTTGCTACGGGCGCCGCCCCCGCAACTAACTCTATACGAAACTCGACCTGTCTTTGCGGTGGTAGACCCGACAAATCTTCAGGAAACACATCACCAAACTCCCGTACTATAGGAATTTCATTCATTTTTGGTTCTCCTACATTAGCGTTCATTAAGGTCTTGTCTAACCCTAACGCACGTTCCCCGTGGACTCTAAGTGCTTCACCACCTTCTAAAGGTATTTCAACCCTCTTCTCATGACACACAATTACGGCCTTGTTACGAGATAACCAATCCATACCGACGATCACATCGAAGCTCCCATGACCCAACGGTATCAAATCTATAGTGAACAAGGAATTTCCTAGTTCTAGTTTACAATCACAGATAACCCTATTGACTTCTACCCTTTTACCATCCGCTATCTCTATCACATACCCGGGGTTTACAATTGTAGGTTTCACATTTAGCATAGACGCAAATTCAGTAGATATGAAACTAAAATCAGCTCCAGAATCAAAAAGTACTGTAGCAAAATGATTATTTAAAGAGAAAGTACCCGTCACCACATTAGGATCCCGCGAGGCCTCATCCGCATTCACGTTCACATTATAAGCCCTTCCTCGAACTGCATTCCCATTGTTTCTGCCGCCACGATTTCCCTCTATAGCCAACTGATTTCCCGTCTGCCCAGGTGCTCGGCCCAACTTAGGACAAGTAGACTTTAGATGATCAGGACTTCCACACTCATAGCAAACCCTCTGATTATGATTCATCCTTATCGTATTTACCGGAACTGCACGTTTAGGTTCCCGACAATCTTTGGCAAAATGTCCAGGTCTCTGACAGTTGAAACACACCCTACAGTTCCCTCCTTCGATATGGTGAGTATTACACTTGTTACACTTAGGGTAATTCACATATTCATTTCTTGGAGGAGCTGTTGCCACGAATCCTGCCCCTACCTTCGCCTTCTTTTTATCTTTCCAAGACCCTCCAGACTTAGTACCCTCATCATTTGCCTTCCTCTTTTCACTACCTTTTGTCAACGTTCCACAGCTAATTGCCTCATCTGTAAGTATACCCGCTCTCAAAACCGCATTCTGAATGGTTGTTGGCTGAGTTGCCTTAACCATCCCCCTAATTTCGGGTGCTAAACCTGCTACATACCTCTTAATGCGTGACGATTCAGGTGTCACCATATGAGGAACCAACCTAGCCAGCTCATGAAATCGGTCGGTGTAGGCAGCATGATTGCCTCCCACCATCTTGTGGTTCCATAATTCTAGTTCCAACTTTTCCATTTCGTTACTAGGACAGAATTCTTCTACCAACAACGTCTTAAAGTCATTCCAGGACATCCCATTCGCCGCATCTCGACCCCTCACCTGGATTTGGCCATTCCACCAAGTCAGCGCCTTGTTAACAAAGGAACTGGCAGCATATTTCACCTTTTGGTTTTCTAGACACCCGCTGTTATCGATCACTGATTCCATTTTCTCTACCCAACGGTTAAGTGCTACCGCGCCTCCCTTCCCATCATACTCTTTAGGTCCACACGCCTGAAAAAGTCTTATAAGAACACCCGTTATTGGCTTGGCCACCACCGCCACCGCCACCGCCACCATTGGCATTCTGAGCATTGTTGACATTTGCAGTCACTTGTGTGGCAATCTAGGGAATGATGTTCTGAAGCTGCTCAGCTATGATAGCAACTATGTTGGGTTGATCACCACCTTGTCTAGTGTTCACCATTCTGATAATATTTACAGAACTAATTAGGCAAGGGGAGAATAGAGTTTCCTAAACTTACTATCCTAACACTTACAAGATATAAATACAGCATACACATACAATTATACACATATAATTAAACATATAATAAACAACAAGACATTGATAATTGCATCAAGGTCACAAGTCCATGTGTGTGATACCCTTTATAATTATGTTGGCCACCATAATTATAACTGCGTCTTTTTCACACATGTACTTATTTCCAAGAACACACTTCTCAATGATAGCATGCATTCCATATAACACAAAATTACACATAACAAAGATAGACAACTAATTCAAAATCATATCATTAAATAAATCACCAATTAAATCAAAGACATAATTTAACAAGGGTACATGTTCATTGGTACTTTGACCTTGAAAGAACTTCTTAACACATGTATACCAAATCGCCAACTATAGTAATTCTTAGGTCCCTTAACAACTCCTATGCGAT
>BQNB010142715.1:1568-17096 GCA_026074375.1 Tanacetum coccineum | reverse complement strand
AACCTCCTCTCAGTTATATGATTTACTTGCTTTTCATAAAACATAAAAACACAAAAATAATCTTCTCTCAACTCTTAGAATTCTGTTAGACCGTGATCAAGCCTTCCCAACCTATTCCCCGAGTAAACAATAACATCCCCCGAGTCTTGCATATACTACTACTACAACGATTAGGTGCTCTGCCTAGGAAGTTGTAAAACTTCTTGTAGAATTCCTACGACGACCGCATCAAGTTTTTGGCGCCGCCGCCTGGGGAATAGTTAGGTTCTGATCATAGTTTAACTTAGTTCTACTCGCTTGAATCCTTTCAAGTGAGACTTTAATTTCCGCATATTAGCTTTCTCATAGTCTATCTTTTCTTCGTGTTATCTGTTTCGTAACCCATTCTCGTCAACCACCATGGGAGATGAGAATCCTATCCGTACTCTAGGAGCTACTCCAAACCAAGCCACGAGGGCTATAGGAATACCATCGAGCTCCCCGTAGGGAACAACGTGGTACCTCTTCGATCCGACATCATCTTCCACGGACTTCGGTCTGAGGATCCAAATCAACACCTCAAGGATTTCCTTAAACTCGTGGACTCACTTGACTTTGACGGTGAAAATAGGTAAAGAACGCGCCTGTGTTTATTTTAATTTTCCCTACGCGATCAATTGGCTTTAACGTCTTCCAGCAGGATCCATCTCCACATGGGAGGATCTTACTACCCGATTCCTTGCTCAATTCTTTCCACCGGGAAGGACCGCAAAACTCTACAACGATATCCTGGTGTTCCAACAACATCATGAAGAATCTCTATTCGAAGCGTGGACTCGTTTCAAGGACTTACTCCAAAAAGTCCCTCATCATGGCATCGACCTTTGGCTCTAAGTCTAAATTTTTTATGACCATGTCAATCCCGTCACAAGACGAACCATTGACCAATCGGCCGGTGGTAAGCTTCGTGACCTCAACGCTGAAGAATCCTGGGCAATATTAGAGGACCTCGCCCTCTATGACAACAAAAGTTGGAACGACCCAAGGGATTTTGCTAAGTCAGTCAAGGCAATCGCATTGCCTCAAGATGTCCCGAGTACATCCGACCGCCGTCTAATCGAGCTCGAAAATCAAGTTCAACGCTTGATGGAAGCTTATCTTGCTCTGACACAACCTACTCAAGGAAATAAAATCACTACCCCATGTGAAATATGTAGTGGTCCCGATGACACTCAGTATTGCATGGAAGACCCCAAACAAGCCTTTGTTGAATACGTATCTTCGCGTACCAATGAAGCAGGAGGTCAGTGGTATAGTTTCAAGCCCGAGCAAAACAATCTTGGTGACACCTACAATCCGTCATGAAAAAGTCACCCAAACCTTAGGTGGAGACAACCCCAAAATTCCCAAAACAATTTTCCAAACCATGTTCTGGCTTCTCAAGGAACCTCGCGGACCAGAAAAGATCCGCAATGCCAACCCACATCCATAGCTCAATCAACGCCATCACAATCCACCCCAAGCAGCCTGAAGAATCCCAAGATAATGAGCCTGACGTAGGACATGAAAAAAAAGGCAGCCTTGGAAACATCAACTCTAACCCACACCCACAACCTGATCCATTAGCTTCCATCGCCACATAATAAGTACGAAAGTTAAATTCGATGCTTGAATCGCTCAGATTAGTTCCCTAATCCTCCAATATAAAATTTGCCTGCCCTAAAGAGGATGATGGATAAGTAATGTTCATCGAGATCATACGAGATGATGATGAAACTTAAAATGAGAGTCCCAATTAAGGCGAAAGGACAACAACGGAAGGACCGACAGTAGAATACTTCGACACGTTTCCCACTAGAGATGAGCTAACCTACCATAAGTACCTTATATGTAGCCCGATCCCCTCAATATTTCTACAAAACCCCATCATCACGAAAGGATGCTCCTTTAATCTTAAGATACCATGCAACATTAGGCATGTGCATGTTGAAAAAGCCTACATTGACCTTAACTCCCCTCTAAGTATCATGACTCGAATGATGTATAATTGGATCATGAGGAGAAAACTTAACCCTAGGGAAGATGCGAATGGAGGAATTAGTAATTTTACAGGGAGGATTAAAGGGATGCATGTCTTCATAGGAAACTTCACCTATGTTGTTGACTTTATGATTATCGAGGATATTAGCTCGATCATAGACCCTAGGTTGTCACAAGTAGTTCTAGGGAGGCGTTTCATTGAAATATCCAATATGACTCATGACCTACCCGAAGGAGTAGTTAGGTTCACCAACGGAGATGATGAAGTTGCCTATAAAATGCCCTATAAGATAGAACAATACAACTCATTATTAAACCTAGAAAAAGAACACACAAAATCGATCTACCTTAGGAACGATGAGGACAAGAGAATAGGAGTTGACTATGTAATGAGTAAGATATTAGGGCTCTACAAGGAATGTTTAGAGTTAGGCCTTGAATATGAAACTGGATTGGATGATGAAGGAGAAGTCACGTAAAGACGTGTGACTTCGAGTCTAGCTACAATACTCGTTAATAAAGAAAAGCGCTTCTTGGGAGGCAACCCAATTTACTTTCCCACAATTAGGAGTGCCATGTGTGTCGTAATTCTTCATAGTTTGTTTTATTATGTTTGAACTATCTTATAATCATGCTTTGTATTATCTTTAACCTCGTTTTAATTTCAATCAAAGGTATTTTGCAAACAATAAGTGTAGGGGAATTTATCCGGATTTTGAGCCAAATTCAAACATGTTAAATGAATTGTTTAGATTAATTCGCGTCATTTTCAAGTCATATGATTGAATTGTTAAATCTTAGGTTTTATGCAGCCATTTATACAGGAACTAACTTATGGAATCAGGTGCAGGAAATTTTTCATCAAAAACAAAAATTTTGTTTTTGCAGACTGTAGAGACGGCGTTACGATTTACAAGCTACGCTGTCACCACGTCACCTGTGACGGGATCACACAAACCCTGACGGCGTCAAACACCCAGGTCAAGAAAACTTAAAATTTTTAATTATTTTTGAAAATAAAACTTGCATAACATTTAATATATGTATTCTTCTGTTATAAACCTGCAAATACCTAATGAGTTTAACAATTCTCTCATCCTATCTATTGAGTCGAACCCTAAAATCACATTGTATATTGGTAAATCGCACATTTTATGCTTGGTATAGTTGTCTTTGTCTTTGATTACAGGTTATATTTGATGAGAAGAAGCTTGGAAGTTCTTAGAAAGTTTCATTGGATGATTCTCGGAGGAGGATTTAACCAGTTATCGCATGTTTCTTCTTTATTATTGAGCAAACCAGGGGAGTACTAGTTTCTTTTCCTTGTTTTCTTTTCCCTTTATTCGTTTCAATGGGTACTTCCAGAGAACATTCGTTTTTCT
The DNA here is from genome assembly GCA_026074375.1 of Tanacetum coccineum. NCBI lineage: Eukaryota > Viridiplantae > Streptophyta > Magnoliopsida > Asterales > Asteraceae > Tanacetum > Tanacetum coccineum. Next base: position 13,695 of record BQNB010142715.1, on the reverse strand, counting down.
ACTATTTTCAAAACAGTCCCAATATTTTAATTCAAAACCTTTTTAAACATCATTTTTACTTTTTCTCAAAGACCTAACCCCAGCCTATACACTAATATAAAAAAACCTCAGAACATAAAATCAATGTATATATTTCAGAACTTGACATCCATTTTCATGGATTATAAAAGTTTAATGAAAACAAGAGATAAAAAAGATAAGACTAATAAAGAAAAATTATGGCTTACAAAAAGAGAGATTTAGGCTAGTGAATCAAACAAGAACCCCCTTCTCTTGTGTTGATTGAATTCGAACCTAAGAACACAAGGTTAACAATCTTCAATCCTTCCTCTAATGATGATAATACTCTTCTAGCAAACCCCAATCAAAACCCTTCAAGAAAACCCAAGAAACAAGCCCTAACTCTTTCAAATCTTCATGAAATTGCACCAAACTTTGCAAGAGGCTTTGGGATGTGGGTTTTAGTGGACAAAGGTGTAGGAAAAATTTGTGGAGGAAGGTGGTGGTGGTGCTTGGTGTTCGGCGCGTGCAGCATGGTGGAGAAGGTAGGAGGAAATTTGAAAAATTTTGAGAATGGAAGGTTTTGGCATGTATGGAAAATAGAGAAGTATATTACGGTGTTATAGAAAAGATGAAAAAAGGGTGGAGTGTGGTGTTGTAGAAACCTGTCCTAGGGCTTGGGGTTTGAAAAAAAAATTTTGATTTTTATGTTATAAGTTTAATTAAAGTATTGTGTAAGTTTAATTAAGAAAAAGGTAAGGTTTAAGGTAAAAACGCGAGTTTTAGCAAGAATTTTCGTAAACGCGAAACACAACGGAAAATGTAAATGAGGAAAATTATAATCATCGGGGAATATTATGAGATTATTAAATCACTTAAGATGCGAAGACGGAATAGATTTCTAATTACGGCTCACGCAAAGCTGAAGTAACGAGAATGTTATTACTAATTCGGGTAAACGTAAATTAATAACTCCTTTAAAATTGAAAATGGAATTAAGCTTGGGAGTAAATAGTGACCTTAAATACAGAATGTTACATCCTCCCCTCCTTAAGGCAGTCGCGTTTCCGTGTGCTCGGTTCCTTAATTTTCTTGTCTTATTATTACTTCGGCAAAACATGTAGAGATGCGGGTAATTTATTTTGGAAGAAATCTTTCTGTCTCACAAGTGTATTCCGGACCTCGTCTTGGAATGACATCGTACTTTGACATTAGGTTTCAACTTGGGCTTGAGCTGCTTCACTTCGCGGTCATGTTTCTAATGGTTCTCGTTAAGTGATAAACTTGTCGTCCAGTTGGGGGATTGAATCCTTCAAGAGGGATAACCAAGTTTTCATCCGCTAGACATTTCTTGAGATTCGAAACATGGAAGGTGTTATGAATTCCACGGAGTTTATCAGGAAGTTCCAACTTGTATGCCACAGGACCAATTCTTTCTATGATCTTGAATGGCCCAATGTACCGTGGACTCAGCTTACCACGTTTCCCAAAGCGAATTACGCCCTTCCAAGGCGATACCTTTAACATGACCATGTCACCCACTTGAAATTCCATCGGTTTGCGTCTAACATCCGCATAACTTTTCTGGCGGCTTCGAGCAGTCAACAACCGATTTTTTAATCTGCAACTATATTCTCAGTTGGTCTTCTTCTGTATCATTTTACGGGACTGTGAGTTGGACTATCTCCAACCCACTCAAGCAAAACTGGGAATCTACACTTTCGCCCATATAAAAGCTGCGAATGGTGCAGCCTTAATGCTCGCATTGATAAATCAGTTATTGTAGGAGAATTCGACTAATGGCAAATGTCGATCCCAACTACTACCAAAATCAATTACGCATGCTCGCGACATGTCCTCCATTGTCCGAATAGTCCTCTCGCTTTGAGCATCAGTCTCTGGGTGATAAGCAGTGCTCATATCTAGTTGGGTTCCCATCGCTTCTTGTAGTGATTTCCAAAATCTCGATGTAAACAAACTGTCTCTATCCGAGATAATTAATGTAGGCACGCCATGCTTACATACAATTTCTTTTAAGTATAATTGGGCGAGTTTCTCTATGCTGTCAGTTTTCTTCATCGGTAAGAAATGAGCAGATTTGGTTAATCGGTCAACAATAACCCAAATGGAGTCATAACCACTTGGCGTTCTTGGAAGTCCTGAAACAAAATCCATGGTTATTTTCTCCTACTTCCACTATGGGATTTCAGGTTGTTGAAGTAGACCGGATGGCTTTTGGTGCTCAGCCTTTACCTTGGCACAGGTTAGATATTTACTAACATAGGTGGCGATCTCGGCTTTCATGTTCGGCCACCAGTATAGAGCTTCTTTTAGGTCTTGATACATCTTGTCTGACCCCGGAATGAATGGAATATTTAGATTCGTAGCGATTCATGATGTCAAATCCCGTAGTTCCTTCCAAACATCGGTAACCAAATTTGCCCCTTCAAAGCATTGGATTCCATCAGAACGGGTCTCAAATATCGGCTTGATCAGCCTTCCAAGATTTTCGGCCTTCACGTTTTCCTCTTTCATTGCATCAGTCTGAGCCTTTAGTATTCTCTCAGGTAAATTGGTATGTACCGTCATTACCAAAGATCTAACCCTTATTGGTTCTCTGTCCTTTCAACTCAGGGCGTCAGCCACTACGTTGGCCTTACCAGGATGGTAACGGATTTCGAAATCATAATCACTCAAGAGTTCAATCCATCGTCGCTGTCTCATGTTGAGTTCTTTTTTATCCAGAATGTATTGTAGACTCTTATGATCTGTGTACACAGTAGACACTTTCTGTACATACAAAAATAATGTTACTCCAGAGTCTAAGTGTAAACACTACAACACAGTTCTAAATCATGGGTCGTGATAGTTTTCCCCCTTGAAGTTTCTTCAGTTGCCGGAGAGGTCATAGCTATCACCTTTTCCCTCTGCATCAGAACAGCTCCATAACCTTTGTGCGACGCATCGCAGTATACAACGAAGTTCTCAGTTCCTTCAGGCAACGCTAGGATAGGAGCGGAAATTACTTTGCCTTCAAAGTTTGGAATGCCTAATCTTTTCCGTTACACCTATTTCATACTTTTTGTTCTTCTCGTCAATTTTAGTTAGGAGGCTTGGAAATTAAGCGGAAAACCTTCGATGAATCTTCGGTAATATCTGGCTTTAAACCCAAAAATTGTTTTGACTTCTTTTCGGTATTTGTTGTCGGATTGCTAGACCAATTTCGGATAGCCTCAACCTTCGCGGAATCATGTAAAACACCTTTGTTGTTGATCATGTGACCGAGAAAATTGACCGACTCAGCCAGAAATCGCACCTTCGAGAATTTGGCATACTATTGTCATTCTTTGAGGCAACTTCTAAATGATCTTCAGATGTTTTTCGTGCTCTTCTTTATTCTTGGAGTAGATAAGTATATCATCGATAAACACGATCATGAACTTGTCGAGGTACGGTTTGCACACCCGATTCATTAGGTCCATGAACACCGCAGGCGCATTGGTTAAGCCGAACGACATCACTTGGAAATTCATAGTGACCGTATCTAGCTCTTGAGGCAGTAATTGGATGTCTTCTTCTCTAATTTGGAGTTGGTGATAACCAGACCGCAGATCGATCTTTGAGTACACGGATGGGCGGAACCTTGAAGTTGATCGAACAGGTGTCTCAATCCTCGGAAGTGGATACCGATTCTTGACTGTCAACTTATTTAGCTCACAATAATCGATGCACATACGGAATGATCCGTCCTTCTTCTTAACGAATAATACTAGAGCTCCCCATGGCGACGAGCTCGGACGAATAAACCCTTTTCTGATGACTCTTGCAATTGGTCCGCCAATTCTTTCAGCTCGGATGGTGCCAATCGGTACGGGGCTCGTTTGCCAACAGGTTGGCAGCACCCGGAGGTACCAAAGTGCAATTTTAAATTCCACTTGGCGAGGTGGTGGGAGTCCTGGTAAATCGTTAGGAAACACCTCGGGGAAATCTTGAATCACCGGTACATCTTCCAAACGTTTCTCCTTTGGTTCCTTCTCGGTTACATGTGCCATGAACAATTGATGTCCTCTTTCGATGTATTTGTTGCTTAATGCAAGATATTATCTCAATCGGACGTACCTACGGGTCGCCTCAACTATCAGAGTTCTTGTTTTTGGAGGGTTATCTGCACTCTTTCTTGCCACATTTACAATGACGACATCTTGATCATACTAACCAATCCATTCCCAATAAACTACTGTCAAAGTTCCCAGCTCAATGGGCATAAGGTTCAATTTTAAATAAGTGGTTTAATAAGTTCAGGGTACACCCTCTTAGGATAGTATTAGTGCTGCGGACCTTCCATCGGCCTCAATTTCCACTTCATTAGCTAGTGTATAGTCTATGGATTAGATGTCTATCAAATGACTAAAAATAGTGTTCACGTAGCTTTTGTCAGATCCTGAGTCAAATAATAGAGTTGCATAATCGATTGGGGTGAGTAGAAACATACCCGATATCAAACATTAGGTCCTTGTGGTTCTCAGCATCTCTAATCACGTAAGGCCCTGACCTTCGAAGCTTCCTCACCTTGTGGATCCCTTTTCTTCGGACAATAGTTCCTTGTGTGTCCTTTTTCTCCACAATCATAACACGTCACGGTTGGTCTCGCATTAGCACCCGTAGCTATAGCCTTGCCCTTACAATCTCTTGTTATGTGGCCTGCTTTCCACAGTTGTTACATACTACCTTGCAATAACCAAAGTGATGCTTTCCACAACGATTACAGAGCGGTTTGTTTCCAGCATACCCACCTTGCTCAGCAGGGGCGGTGGTCATTGCTCGTATTACCCACCCCCCCCATGCCTTTGATTGTTCAGCTGGTTATGGCGGGTGTTGTCCCTATTGTTGTTTCTGTTGTTACCACCTTGTGAGCTTTCCCATTTCCTTTTATTGCCCTCGGCAATCCTTTCTATTCGACGCTTGGCTCTTTTTGTTTCCATAAGGGCATTGCCATTAGTACAGCTTTAACAGGCTAATGGGTTTGGATCCCAATAACTGTACCTTTATGTTGTCAGTTGGTCCCGGATAATAAGCTTCAATTTCTTGCGTTCACTGGGAACCATTTCCGGACTAGTTGAACAAGCTTATGAAAGCGCTTAGTATACGCAGTTATGTCAAACTCCTTAACCTTCAAATTCCACAGTTCGTGCTCCATTCGCTGCACTTCCTCTGAAAGGGACAAATATTCCTCTGTCGTTAACTTCTCCATTTCAGTTCCAAACCGATAATGATTTGCAGCTTCTAATCCCCCCATCATCGCAACTGGGAATTCCACCACGTCAAGGCAGCCCTTAAGTTGTGGCAGCGCACAACTTGACCCTTTCTCGCTGTGGTACATTCACTTATCCCAAAAAACCATTTCTATCTTTCACGAACACCTACTTAGATCAACAGCTCCTCGTGTCATAAAAAGACCGTAGGGTTGCATTTCATGAATCCCGAAAAAGGTCATTCTCGAGAGCTGGTCACCACACTTGGCCCTCAGCTTCGTGTTTCTTGTCCCCTTGCATTTATTGCCTTTGTCGCTCTGCCTTCCACAGCACAGCACGTGACACTTTCAGCGATGAGTCGCTCGATGGCAGTTGGTTCATTGGTTCTTAGGGGCAACTGATTCTATCACAACTCAAGAAAAGTCTCAATGAGTATTTACATTATGACATAATCGATCCATTTACTTATCGTGAACCATTAATAACAACAATCACAACAACATCAAGTAATAAATCAAAAGTAGCCATTGTCTATTCATTACCAAAAAGAGTTGATTAATAGGTGCATTGTTTCTCAAAAATGATATAGATCGTTACAACCTATGGTATCAATTCACATAACTGATGATTTCAGTTTAGTGGTTAACAGAATGAAAGATATCCTAATAAAATTAAACTACTAGAGTTTCACGAGGTTGGGAGATCCTTGTGCTCGATGGTGAAAGTCTCCTTCTGGGGTAGGTGAATCATCAGTTATTAGTAGCTAGGAGCAGTGACAGCATCACGAGCTGAGCAACATACGGATCTCTTAGGATCAATATGAGTGGGACAAGAGACAAATAGAGTCTATAGGTAGAGCATATGGCGGCTCTTGATACCGTAGACGCGGCGGTAAAAGATTCTCAACCATAATAGACCAACGTCTTAAGTGATGGTAATGCCAAGTTGCACGGTCATGCTCTCTCTAAGCATCTCTAGTGCGGTGTTCACTATAGTCTAGCATCATCTTCAGTCGCTTATTATCGGCAAGCACATCCTCCTCCTCAATATGTGAACCCTTGCAATTGTAGTGCATCTAGGTCACTCTTAATGTGACTTGAGAGGTGACATCCTCGGGGTTATTGACCCTTGTAAGCAGCAAGCAGCAGAGCAGATGATGATGATCCCGTCAAACCTGAGTATCAGTGAAGAGTTCTCTTAAGTGGTAGTAGTCTGCTAGTACACGATGATAAGAGTCCTCAAGGTATAGGATCTAGCTAGGCACAAGAGGGTTGGTATGGGGTGCAATTCAGCCTCAGCCTCATCCTCAGCCTCAGCCTCAGCCTCAGAGTTCCTTTTCAGGTGGCGGACAGGGTATAAAGTGGGTCCGCCCCCTGATAGGGAGTATCCATTCTGGGCCGTCCCATTGTTCATCAGCTTCCATCTCTTCTTTTTCTTTTCCATTTCTGGATCTTCTTCCGGATCTTCCTCCTCTTCCTCCATCTCTGGGTCTTCCTCTTCAACCCAGCCGTTCATGTTGTCTGGTGCTGCCTCCGCAGCTAACGCGAACTCGTTATTGTTTGGTAGGTTGGCCATGATAATCTGCAGATTGCGTAAAATAAATAAGGATTACTATATAAATAATAATTTATATGAGAATGCGAATGCATGACGATGCTTCAGGAATATGCATGATGATCGATAAATAGTATGAATATGCACAATAATATTTGTTACATATAGAAATTTCATTTTTGAAAATCTTAAATAACAAATTCTTGATTGTTCGCTGATAAGCATATCAATTCGATATATATATATATATATATATATATATATATATATACATATCAATTACATATAATAATATTTATTATATGAATATTCAATAGTAATGCACCAAAAATGTGCATAAATACTCAAATGGAAAAATTTTGATTATGAATAACACAAGGGCTTCGAGGAGTCTTAGCGCGCATAAAAAGGGTTATAGTTTAGGTAAAAAAATTTTTTTTGACCTAGTTCTCTATAACCTATAGCTCTTGATACCAATCTTTAACACCCCCAAATTTTCACACAGCGAAATATACAACATTGGGTGTTAATTCATAGTCATTTGCATAAAAGACTATAGAAAACGACTCGAAAAGAGGCGTTTAAAAACATTGTTCCATTTAAAGAAGTTTCAGAGTAATCAACATACGTCCCACGGAAACGTTACCAAATTCATAACATAAGTTTTTCTATATCATGGATGATTAGTTTTATAAAATGGAACAAAATACAAGTTCTTTAAAACTTTTAGCGTAGACTCCTCGTATACAGCATCCTTCACCCTTGATTTCCTGAGATAAACATGCTTAAAAAGTCAACAATAATGTTGAGTGAATCCATAGAGTTTGTAAGAGATAAAAGAGAACACAAGTTTTTGTTCATCGTGTGACTTGTTGTACGGACAAGCCATTAATCAAGTTTCTATTGCAATAAGCTCATGACACTGAAGCCTTGACGTTAACACATATCTTGTATGTAAATCATGTTGCCCCATAACTAGGTATTATTGCCTTATACCTAACTTCTAAATACAAATTGCCCGTTGACTGGGTGCTTCGAAAGGATTGATTCTACCCGGACAGGGCGTTGTCAAACCCAATATAATCTATTTACTCTGTACTAGCGCTTACCCATTAATGGCATTTAACAGTCATGAGTTGGGGTCTTTTGGAAATAGCTATTATGAAATATTCTCATATTCGGGGTCCAGATACCATAAAATTTCTTTGTGCTCAGTTTATAAAACAAAGCATTTGTATCTCCATCGCGTGCGTTTTATAAATACAGTTTGATAAGTGATGAATTGTTGAAAGTGCGAGGCTATGAAACTCACGTAAGAGCAATTAGGATCAGAATCCCCCTTATATTCAAGTCTTGGAATGAGCGGGGAAGAAGTATCCTAGGAGGCACTGTCTAAAATACGTGACGCGATTTAATACGTAGAAAGTAACAATACGTAAAAATTTAACATATGATCATGAGATGTGTTTCCAAGATAAGTATGGCATTCCACTAGGACTTCCCCAAGTCCTTTTTAATCCCAAATTGACTTGTGACCTGGTCTTATAGGCAAATGAACATCTACCAAGTTTCGGCCTCTAACTTTTATTTTATCACGGTGTACTATACGTTTTACAATTTTTAGACTAGACGTAAAAACTAGGTTTCTGAATTTGACTTGACTTCACGGACTCATATCTCCTAGCTCACAAATGTTCTATATGTGAGGCTTACACCCCTGGAAAGCTATTTGTGTCTAGTTTCCAGAAAGGTAAGTCTCATAATTTACAAAGTCTCGTAACTATGTGAAAAGACCATTTTACCCCTGGTTGTCCAAAACAGAAAGTTAGTAAAAAATTTACCCTTTACTAAAATGGCCATAAATCCCAAACCAAGATAGAAATGAAGGTGAGGTCAAAGGATATGGTTTCCTTATGATGTCTACTACTGACCCAATTAAAAAGATCTATTATTTTATGGCAAAAATTTGGAGTTTAACTCGTATTCTAAACACATGTCCAGATTTGACCTATTTTCTTGTTTTGGCCATAACTCACTCATCCCAAGGAGTTGGTTGAGCATCCAACTATCCTAAGATGCTAAGACATGTATCTTTCCAGTCATATAATTTAATCATAGTCTCCAGGCCAAATATTTTTAGATAATCACACGTTTTGCTACTGTTTTCAAAACAGTCCCAATATTTCAATTTAAAATCTTTTTAAACATCATTTTACTTCATCTAAGACCTAACCCCATGCCATAACTAATCTAAAACACCCTCAAGAACATAATCACATGTATATATTCAGAACTTAAACATCCATTTTCATGGATTAAAATTAAAGAAAACAAGAAATAAAAAGATAAGACTAATAAAAGAAAGATTAGGGCTTACAAAAAGAGAGATTTAGGCTAGTGAATCAAACAAGAACACCCTCTTTTCTTGTGTGGGCTGATTCGAACCAATGACCACAAGATTAACAAGCTTCTAACCTTCTTCTAATGATGATAATACTCTTCTAACAAAACCCCAATCAAACCCTTCAAGAAAACCCAAGAAAACAAGCCCTAAACTCCTTCAAATCTTCAAGAAATTGCACCAAACTTTGCAAGAGGCTTATGGATGGTGTTGGGAGGATAAAAATGAGATGAAAAATTTTGTATGATGGTGGTGGTGGTGAGGCTAAAATCGGCAGCCAACAAGAATAGGGAAGGAAGAGAGATTTTTGGATTTTGAGGAATGAAGAGTTACTTGCATGTATGGGGAAAATGAGTAGTATAATTAGGTTTATAGAAAATTGTAAAGTGGGTTTGTGTGTGGGTTTGTAGAAGCCGGCCATTGGCCTTGGGGAGGGAAAAAAATAATTTTTTTTTATTATTTTGTTATAAGTTTAATTAAAGTGTGGTGTAAGGTTAATAAAAAAAAGGTAAGGTTTAAAGGTAAAAACGCGAGTTTTAGCAAGAATTTACGTAAACGCGAATCACAACGGAAAATGAAAGTAGTGTATATTATAACCATCGGGGAATATTATGAGATTATTAAATCACTTAAGATGCGAAGACGGAATAGATTTCTAAATACGGCTCACGCAAAGCTAAAAACGGGAAAATCTTACTAAATCGGGTAAACGTAAAATTAATAACTCGCTTAAAAATGAAAATAGAAATAAAGCTCGGAGTAAATAGTGACCTTAAATACGGAATGTTATAGTTTTTCTCCCTGACTACTCCTATTAATTTTCTTTCTCGCAATTTACTTTCCTATTATCTCACAAATCAATCTTAAACTATTTTTAATACGTGACAATTCAAATTAAAACTAATTAAAACTTAGCTCTTGGGACGACCTCGGATTTACCATCTCTACACTACTTATGATCGGGTTCTCTGCCCATTAGTGTGTTTGTCAGGTGAATCGAGATTTATAAATTTAAAACTTGGTAAATAAATATTTAAATTAAAATACGCATCAAGTTTTTGGCGCCGTTGCTAGAGAGCTAAAATTTAGTATTAATTTGATTTCTTGTAATTATCTTTATTCTTTCTCTAACTTCTAATAACCGCAGGAGCTATGGCGGGAGTAGACATCAGTACTCTAACCATGAAACAATACTTAGCATTGTCACGAGAAAACCAAGCACCGGGCGTGGTAAACCAGAAATTGGAAACAATGTTAACTTTGAGATCAAGAGTCAATTCATGCGAGAATTAAGGGAAGAAACCTTCTCCGGGAATAAAAATAAGGATGCCCACGATCATGTTGTTCGAGTCCTCAACATTGTAAGTTTATTCAATATTTTCGGGGTGTCACAGGACGCAGTACTCCTACGTGTATTTCCGTTTACTCTTACGGGGACCGCTAAAAGGTGGGTGGATAGACTTACTTCAGGAGCTGTCAACACTTGGGACCTCCTAAAAAAGGCTTTAATCCAAAAGTATTGTCCACCATCCAAGACTGCTAAAAGACTTGAAGACATCTACAACTTCAAGCAGGAAATAGATGAATCATTATACCAAGCTTGGGAATGGTTTAATGATTTGTTGTATAAGTGCCCAACCCACGACATAAACAGCCATCAAAAGGTAAACTTATTTTATAATGGTTTGAGCACTATGAACCGAAAATTTCTTGACTCACAGGGACCTATTTCTGGGATGACACCAACTCAAGCCCTGATGGCAATAAAACTATGGCTGACCACTCTTAAAAATGGCACGATGAGACATTAAGTAGGAGCCTTAGCAGCAACAATAATACTGATGGACTTGCTGCAATAGTAAGTAAACTAGATAACTTGGGACGCGATATGAAGAAGCTGAAAGAAAATATTCATCCAATCCAAGTAGGATGTCAAATCTGCGAAGGATCTCACCTCGACAAAGAATGTCCTCTCAACGAGGAAGTCAAACAGGTAGAAGAGGCCAAATATGGGGAATTTGGCCACCCAGCTCCGTTTAACGGAAGTAATGGAGCAAAATATCATGTAAGTCCGCCGGGATACTACACTCGTATTGATAATCGACCACCTTATGGAGAGAAGAGACGAAGTCTTGAGGAACTTATGAATAAGCATCTGGAAGAATCAGCACGAAGAAACACGAAAATGAATGAATGGATTAAGAAACTCCAAGAAAGTGCGAAGATGAACACTAGAAACCAGAGTGCCTCTCTCAAAAACCTAGAAACCCAAATCAAACAACTAACCAAGGAACTCCATTCTAGGGCCACCAAAGAAATTCCTAGTTCATCTACTGGCAATGCAAAATGGTTAATACCGATCATGTGACACCAAGTGAGCTTAACAATCTATACGAAGTATCTTTTCTATCTGATTCTGACTCTCAGGTAGGAACTACCGAGGTCCTACAGCACAATTTACCGCCTACAGAGCAAAATCCACGGGATTTCACACTGCCTTGCACTATTGGTAATTTTAACTTTTTTGCTATGGACGATTTAGGAGGTAGTATAAATGTTATGCCTAAGGGAGTATTCGACTTCTTGAAGCTAACCAACCTTAGGAAAACCAATATTCTTACAGAAATGGCTGATATGACTAAAAAGGCACCATTAGGGGTGGTTGAAAACGTGCTAGTAGGAATTTATAAATTCTTATTCCATTTTGATTTTGTGATCATCGATAGAACCCCTAATGAAATTGTTATCCTAGGCAGACCCTTTCTAACCACCGTCCATGCCGAAATCCATATTTTTGACAGAAAGATTACACTTGGGGTAGATAACGATAGGATTATTTTTGACATGGACCATAACTTTACGATCGCTACGGAAAGAATCCTTATGATGAATTTAGTCAGTAATAAGGGACCTAGTCACA
>BQNB010142714.1:0-17096 GCA_026074375.1 Tanacetum coccineum | reverse complement strand
AAGTTGGGTCATCTAGCTTATTTAAATAAGCTGGAAATAAGCCGAAAAGGCTTATGGCTTAAAAGGCCAAAAAGGCCTTATATAATAAATAGTGCAAAGAAATACCAAATAGCCCTATTGGTGCTAGTGGTAGTGTGGTGTGTGTTAAAATACTTGGTGAGTTGCGTAGAGGTCACGGGTTCGTGTTAAGATCATGAAAAAGACTCGGTCACCCCGTGTTATGTCTAGCATAGGTTAGCTCGTAGTCTTAATATTAATCGTTTAGTTACCGTATGACTTATGGCGTTGGGCCGGGTCTTTACCCACATGTTAGCCCACTCCATAGCCCACTTTGGGCACATAAACTCTTGTATTTAAACCCTCTCTCAGCCATTGAGAGGGGTTGGTTGTTCAATTTTATCACAAACATTCACTAGGTGTTTCTCTCACTAGAAACTCTCCATTTTCTCTCTCTAGATAATTCGGCCAACCCAATCATCTATGCTTGTGTTATGATATCCAATATACTACAATTGGTATCAGAGCCCATGGGATGATTAGATAGATTGTGTGTGCATTTTCTTGGTTAGTTTAGATCAAAAGTTTGGTTTTAGAAGGTTTATGGTCTTATTCTTGACACTCTTTGATTCTCACATTTGTGGTGTTAAAGTTAGTGTTTTTATTGTTGTTATAGCCTTCTAGGATCAAGTTGTGCAAAAGAAACCAAGCAAAAACGTTCAAAAGGGTGATTTTTAGGTGTTTTTAGGTGAAAAAGTTCGTATTTTTCTTGACTGCGTTTTGTCTCACTGGCATATTCTTGGTTGCGTTTTGTCAGAAAAAGTACACTGCGTTTTGTCGTTTAGGTAAAGGACAACAGTACTGCGTTTTGTCTTATTAGGAGCTGCGTTTTGCTTCCTGCGTTTTGGTTCTGCGTTTTGGTTCTGCGTTTTGCTTCCTGCGTTTTGGTGTTGCGTTTTGCCTAGTTGAAGCAATATCTACTTTTTGCCTAGGAACTCTGTCCATTTATTTCTTGTCTTCGTTTTGACTCTGCGCTTTGTCCTCCTGGCGTTTTTGTATCATGCGTTATTGGCTCCCTGCGTTTTGTCTCCTGCGTTTTGTCTCTTGCGTTTTGTCTCTTGCGTTTTGTCTCTTGCGTTTTGTCTCTTGCGTTTTGTCTCTTGCGTTTTGTCTCTTGCGTTTTGTCTCCTGCGTTTTGTCTCTTGAGATTTGTCTCTGCGTTTTGTCTATTGAGATTTGTCTCTGCGTTTTGTCTATTGAGATTTGTCTAAGCTTCTTCACTGAGATTTGTCTAAGCTTCTTCACTGAGATTTGTCTAAGCTTCTTCACTGAGATTTGTCTAAGCTTCTTCACTGAGATTTGTCTACGATTCTTCACTGAGTTTTGCCTAAGTCATATTATCTTCATTACGTAAACTCATTTCAACCAAACCAAATCATAATTAAACAACATATCACCTAATCTAACAAACAATCATCACTTTTAACATACAATCACTAATCATTGTACCGATCCAACGATTATCATAACACAATCAATCAATCATGTCTAAAGCTTCCGATGACATTCAAGAGAGAGAATTGCATCAGTTGCAACTAATGCAAGAAAATGCAAAGGAAAGTTGCATGACATCTTTTCGGCTACTTCATTCATTTCTTCAGGTTCTTTCATACGATGAATCAAAATCCATGAGAGTATCCGAACGTGCATTCATGACACTCTTTGGTTAAGATAATGAGACTTTCACAAGTATGATGTCTCTTAACTTGGATCAATTAAAAGGCAGCTTGATAAAGATGAATTCTAAGAAGATAAATTCATGGCTGCATTTTGGGTGCTCAACAATCAGTTTTAGAAGTTCATCGATTGGCAGCACTTCTTGGATTATGACAGTGAAATGACAGAGAAGTTTTTTGCTGAATACACTGGAATCCAAGTTAAACAGTTTAGAGAAACACTACTCGTACACATGGCTAATGTTAAGAAGTCTGTTGCTGAAAGAACACATCATAAAAGACAGTATGATAGAAGGATGAAGGAAAGACAGATGCAGTCAAGAGAATGTAAGGTTGTTTCGAGTAAAGCATTGGCTGCTAGTTTAGTTGTTACAGAATGCAGTGGGACAAAGTCAGATGAGCATATTACAAGCAACAGTTCAGGGACTTATATCACACATGTTGTGGATGCAGATATCAAACCAGTAAATGACCAAGTGCCATCTACTGAGGTACATTTGACTACTCAACATAATGCCTTTGCTAATGTACAACAGCATACTAATCAATCTGAACCAAGTTATGACACATATCTGTTGGAAAAGGTTGATAGCAATACCACTCCTGATTTAACAAATATGTGTCATAAGGGAGGAAAGATTGACTAGGATGCTAAACATGATCAAGTGAAAAGTCCTTTGCTTAAGGCTAAGTTTCTCAAAACGAATGACATGATTGAAAAAGAAGTTTATAATGAACTTTCAAACAGATTTTTACAACTTGAAAAACATTGTATTTCACTTGAAATATCAATGCAACAAAAGGAAGAAAGTTTTCAAAGTAACAAACCATGTAAGAATCAGGAGTCTCCTGAGTTTCGTGAAATTTTTGAGATCAATGATTTGAAAGCTCAACTACAGGCCAAAACCACACTAATTTACAACATGAAGAATCAAATTAAAAGTGTGAAGGAAGCAAGTAATGAACCCAAGGTTAAACATGACATTGATGTTTTGAAAACAATAAACATTGAACTAGAAAGTAGTGTGGCTAAATTACTTGCAGAGAATGAGAAGATAAATAAGGAAAATGAGCGTTTAACACAGACTTACAAAGATCTTTATGATTTTGTCAAAAAGACACGAATTCAGACGAAAGATCACAATGACTCACTGATTGCTCAAGTAAATAGTAAGACTATTGAAAATGCTGATTTAAAAGCTCAAATTCAGGAAAAGGTTTTTGCGAATGTAGCATTGAAAAATGAATTACGAAAGTTAAAAGGAAATAGCGTGGATACTAAGTTTGCAAAACCATCAATCTTGGGGGAACTGGTTTTACAACCACCCAAAAACCAATCAATTGTTAGACAACCGACTGCGTTTAAGTCTGAACGACCGAGAATTTCAAAGCCACGGTTTGCCTCCCAAGTTGATGTCAATAACTATTTGTCAAAACTAGTCACTACACATTATTTGCCTAAGGAAAGAGAATCTTCTGTTGCAAAACCTCATCACATGATTGCACCTGGCTCATCTAGGTATAGCTCAAATGACATGGTTCATAATCACTATCTAGAGGAAGCTAAGAAAAAGACACAAGAACGCGGTAGGAATTCAAGACCTAGTGTGATGCCTTCTGCTAAATCACAAAGCACAACTAATGGTAGCAAACCAAAACCTAGGAACAATACTCAAACATCTAGGAATTGGCCTGCATCCAAGAATAGTTTTGTAACGACAAAGACTGTGCCCATAGCAGAACACTCTAGGAATTCTAGAAATTTTTCTGACACCAAACATTTTGTCTGCTCGACATGTCAGAAATGTGTCTTTAATGCAAATCATGATTCTTGTGTAACAAAATTCCTGAATGAAGTCAACTCGCGTGCTAAGGTTCCATCCAATAAGACAACGAACAGAAACAAACCCGTAGAGCAAACAAGTTTTGCAAAGAAGCCAGAAAGACAGATCCCAAAAGGACATAGGTTTTCAATCAAAAAGACTTTCGTTGTGCATGAGAAAACAATGACTCCTAGATCTTGTCTTAGGTGGAAACCGACGGGTAAAATTTTCAAGACAGTTGGTCTTAGGTGGATTCCTACTGGAAAGATATTCACATCTAGCACAACCAAGGTTGACAGTGAACCCACAAATGGTTCAAATGACGATATCACTAACCAATATGAATGCAAACAAACTCTTGATGTCAGTGCAGGTACACTTAACATACATGCATGTACATCTTTAAATCCTAATAAGGAAGGACTCCGAGTTTGGCTGCTGAAAAGCCTGATATCTCAGAAACCAGGGCTTCAAGGAATTTTCATTTGATGGACAAGTAATGACTTCTGATCATAACAGTTCAGAACTCGGAATTCACGACCACAGCAATGAACCATCTAGTTCAAAGCTGGTTCCAAACGTTGTTCCTCTAGCAGACAAGACAGCTACATCACAACAAGAGTTGGAATTACTATTCCACCATCACATAACAATGCTGAGGACAACATGTAAATATTTTTGAAAAAAAGAAAAAAAGAAAAATATAAAATTTCAAAAAAAAAGAAAAATACAAAATCAAAAAATCAAAAAATGTTTCACAAAAAGAATCTTCTCGACATGTCTCTTGGAATCGATAACATTTACGTACCTAGAAATGTTGATTAATATCGACACGGGCGTGTAAATGAAGTTCGAACAGGAGTTTCAAATGCTTTCAAAACATGTCATTTCTATTTTTCTCTATGACTTGTAATTGCACTCAGATTGCAACTCGGACCACTGAGACAAAGGAGAGTGTACGCATAAGTGCGCGTATCCTTAGCGTTAGAGTAAGAGCAGTCCTTCTAACATTTTTAGTTTATACAAAATGTGTGAACATAATTTTTCAAGAATTTTTCAATGACAATTTCAAAATCTTTCAAAATGTGTGTTCAACACTCCATCCTCATAAAGTTGTTACAAGACAAATCTTCAATATTGAGGTGTCAATTTTTGAAAATGAGTCGCAATCTTTTGTGAGGGGGAGATTTTTTTTGAAAAAATAATTTTTTTAATGATTTGTTTGATGACATCATAACATGTACAATTCTTATGTATTCACACTATAAAAAGGACTAATAACATCTAAGAAATAATGATGACTAATAAAATAGATTGTTTTGGTTATAAAGATATTTAGGGTTGCACAAATTTTTCAAGAATTCTTCAACTATGAACAATTCATAATCTTTCAAAATTGTGTGCTCAACAACGCTAACCCTTAATTTTATAATTATTTTACAACTTGGTATCATTTTTGGTGTCAAACATATGTAAAATTGAGGGGGAGCAAGTTTATGTTCCATATAATTCATTCTAAGTATAATAATATATTTCCCACAGTATTTTCATGACAAATTTTAATCATAAAATATTTCAAAAACTAAATGAATTAGCATTTAAAATAAGGGGAGAAATGTAATTAAAATGTAATCTTGAAAATAATAAGTGATCTAATCGACTTAAAGTGCTTGATACTCTTTGAAAAAAGGGTATTATGGTTACGATCTCATACCCAACAACATCTTGAATTTCACGACTGATTCTGAGTCTAAATAAGGAGGTAGTTAGTAGTTGAGTCCTAAAGATACAAACCAAACCAAAGAGATCTACCCAAAGGACACTTCAAATGTTATAAAGAAATAGCAGTCCAGAGTATGATTGAGAAGAATGATTATAAGGGAATAATGCCGACTAAGATTGAGCTAACACTGGAACAATCACAACAAGGTGTTAGTAATGACGTTTTGGTAAGCATTGAAGGGGTTGAAGAATGAAAAAGAAATGTATGGATAAAGGGTGAAATCAAAGAAGCCCTCCCTACACCTTAGGCAGTAACCGGGTCAATACATAATCTATCGGTTTTCACAAAAATGAATTTTGATATTGAAGACGACATCATGAACCCAGTGATGCAATGCACAACCCTTCCCAACCATTTGAGTTTCTCTCAAAAGAAACTTGTCTTATTTGTCACCGAGATACACACGACTTCTATTGACTTTCTTACTCCGAGTTAGTTAATATTGAATAGGTGACAGTCTGCTCCAGCCTCCGATTACTAAAACTAAAACACACAAATCGAGTCTAGAGACAAGAGATCAGTAAAATAAATCTCATTAGGACACATTCCATTACAAACACTTGTTGAACATCAATAAGTTCACAAGCTGTTAACAAGAGTCCTACGCATTATCCTTGTGATTTTGCCAGAACATCCGAGTGATACTTAAGGTATTCACAGTGAAGATGGAAATCCTGCTTGAGCTAACATCAAACAAGCTCTTGGTAGGTGACTGATAAGTGTAAAATACACATATCCGTTAATACCAAAAATGACTCTAAATGACCCAAAACAGACTAAAAATGGCAAAGATATGCTTGTTTTTGTGTTTTGTGTGTGCATGTACAGATATATCAAAAATCACAAGAAAACCGTCAAAAAACGGGCAAACACGGACACAAGAACGGAAGAGTGTACAAGAGCTGGAAGCAAAGTCAAAAAGTCAACCTTGGTCAACTCTCAGTCAAACCTTGGTCTATAAAAGTCAAAGCCACAAAATGAAAAAACCCAAATGTTACCCAAATAAAAATCACACAATTGGTCCCTAAACCTAAATGGGTCATGCCCGGATCACAAAGCCATATTCGTCCACACGCTTTATTGCTAACTGTTTTATTTCAGGATACATAAAGATGGAGATGGTGATGCCTCATTCCAGCTGAAGTCGGATTCATTACCACATGCTCATGCTCAATCTACAAAGGAATATTCTATAAGCATCAAGATTCTAAGAATCATGAAAAGCTCAGATTAAAGACAAAGACTTCCGCAAACTCTGATATTAAAGATAACTCCTCAGAAATCAAGCTTCGGGGGAGATTGTTAGCAAGCTTTCAAGATGATGCAAAGTATGAGCATGTTGGTCAAGACACAAGATCGCAAGGTGGCAAAGATGATCAAGACAAGCAAGGACTAAATTTAAAGAATTCGGAATAAAGACGAATTAGAAAGACAAAATGGACAAAGGCTCAATGATCAAAGATCACAAAAGCATGAAGGACAGCCTTACAACGTAGGACAGATGACAAAAATCACAAGAGCTTAAATCGACAAAAGCAATCTCATGTATCTCGTGAAGGAGTTGTCACAATGAACTACTTCGGGGGAGATTGTTAGCTCATTAATGAGTCAAACATTGGAAGTTCGTTCTAAATTTATTTGAAGTGGAAAACACATGAAAACTCAAATTAAAATTCAAATTTGTTAGAACAATCCAAATTCGCAGGGCCAATTATACACGAATTTGTAAGTTCTTGTGGTACATGAATTCGCAGGCGTTAGTATTACACGAATTGGCAATGAACCTTTAATTCCCGAATTCGCAATTCACATTAGACCCCGAATTCGCAGGTCTCCTTTAGTCCACGAATTTGCAATTCACTTTAGTCCTCGAATTCGCAGGTCTCCTTTAGACCATGATTTTGCAATTCACTTAAGTCCCTGAATTTGCAGGTCTCTATTAGTCCACGAATTTGCAATTCATTTAAGGTCCGAATTCGCAGCATTCTTTTATGTCCGAATTCGCAGTTCTCAATTATGACCTAATTCGCTGTATTCGCCTAATCAACCAGACTCAATCATGCTTAGTGGACCCAAAAAGGCTAACTATCATAAACACTTAGATTCTAACCAAAAGGTGAATTAAAAACTGGTGTTAGGTAACAAATTCAAAATTGATTATCTTTGGAATCTAATCAAGTTAAATTAGACTAACTCAATCACCCCAATATAAGTTCACTCTTTCATGATTAGCACTCTAAATGTGTTACATGCCTTAAGTGCCAATTCCTTAAAAGGGTCTCTATATATCGTGTATTATATAAACTGTATCGACTCTTTCTTAGCAGAATCATGAGTATCATAAAAGAATAACAACAAGCCCTTGACAATGCTCTTGTTCCACGGGAACAACGCCTACAGATTGGAAGTTGCAACTACAGATTGAGCACCACATTCAAGCCCAAGGAACCCACCTTTCAAGTTACTTTGGATGTTCTTTCTCTCACTCCTTTTTATCAAGCCTTCCTAATCACTGCAAGTGTCCCTGCTGTCTACATGCATGAATTCCGGGCAACTACATCTTACCACAAGCATTCCATCAGATTCAAGCTAAATAATAAGATATATTCATTTGATCTGGAAACTTTTAAAAACATGCTTCAGATTTGTCTAAATCTTCTTGGACAAAAGTTTGTGGATCCTCCCTTTGAAGAGGAAATACTTAATTTCATGAGAGAACTTTGCTACTCAGGAAACATCAAATTACTCTCTGATGTCAAAGTTGATTTACTACCTCAACCTTGGAGAACATTAAGAACCATCATCAACAAATGTCTGAGTGGTAAAGTAACTGGAATTGATTCTCTTTGTCTCTCTAGGGCTCAAATCCTTTGGGGTTTGTATCACAAGAAGAAAGTTGACTATGTCTACCTTCTATGGTAAGACCTAGTATTTCAAATTGAGAACACGGAATCAAAGAAGAACAAATACTTATACTACCCTCGATTCACCAAAGTCATCATCAATCACTTCATGTCACAAGACTAATCAATTCTAAGAAGAAACAAGGTAGATTGGCACATGGCTAATGATGATCCTATTCTCACAACCATGATATTCATCCCTCAACATGAAGTTGTTCAAAAGTACGGTGCCATTCTTCCTGATAATTTAACCACTCTAGAAAAACAATGCTATTCTCCAACTATCTAACCAATCCAGCAATGAAAGAATCGAAAGCGTACAACACTTACCATGATCTTGCTACTAGAAAGATGCAACCAAAACCGAAGTATGTACGTCGATCTTCCAGGACAAAGACTGATGAAGCACCCAAGCCTTCCTCCGGTAAAAGAGTTAAAGCAACGGCTAAGGTAGCAAAGTCTGGAAAGAAAAAGCAACCAGCTCTTGGATTGGAAACTCTCTCGGACATAGCATTGACTGAGGCTGAACAAATGAAACTGGCCATTAAAAGAAGCAAAACACAACTTCACATCTCTCAACCCAGCGGTTCTGGTGTACATGAAGGAACTGGTGTTACACCAGGGGTTCCCGATGTACCAACTTATGAATCTAATGATGAGAAAATCTCTTGGAAGTCAAGTGAAGAAGAAGATAATGATGAAGAGAATGTGAGTGAACACGAAGATGACGATGATGATGAACTAACTGAATCTGATGATGATGGTGATGACTTCGTTCATCCTAAGTTTTCAACTCATGATGGTGAAGCAAAGCAAGATGAAGAAGTAAATGAAGAAGATATCTTTGATCCAAGGGTTCAAACACCTTCTCATGTTGAATCCATTGATGATGAAGACAGTGATGATGTAATTCAAGATGCAAATGTTAAGGGAGATATGATAAATGAAGAAGAGACATATGAAGAGGTCGAAGCGAATGTGCTATACCGGGACGTAAACATTAATCTGGAGGGAAGAGATACTATGATGACAGATTCTTCATTGCCTAATGTTCAAGCAACTCAGGAAACAGAAGATACTCATGTGATACTCACCGCTCTGATCAATCCTGAAGGTCAACAGCAGAGTTCTTCTGTGTCATCTGGCTTCGTTTCTAACATGCTCAACCCCAGACCAGATACAGGTATTGACTCAATATTTAATCTTAACACTGAGGCAACTTCACTTGTAGATGTTTCGGTCACCACTATTGCTGAGCCACCTCTTGTGTTTGCAACAACTCTTCCTCCACCACCTACTTCTCTCATCATACATATGCAACAAACACCATTTCCCAAACCAACAATTGTTCCAAGCTCCTCCCTGCAAGATCTTCCTAACTTTGGCTCTTTATTCAGGTTTGACCATAGACTTAAAACTCTAGAAACCGAATTCTCTAAGTTCAAGCAAACGAAACAATTTGCTGAAACAGTTTCTTCCATTCCCGGCATTGTTGATGCATACCTTGCAAACAAGATGAATGAAGCCGTGAAGACAGTTGTTCAATTGCAATAAGACAGACTCAGAGATGAAGCTCAAGCCGAAAATGAAGATTTTCTCAATAAACTTGATGAAAATATAAAGAAAATAATCAAGGACCAAGTTAAAGAACAAGTTAAGGCACAAGTCTCCAAGATTTTGCCAAGAATTGAGAAGACAGTAAACGAACAACTCGAAGCTGAGGTTATGACTCGTTTATCCACTAAATCCAAGACATCTCTTGCTATAGCTGCCAACTTATCAGAATTAGAGCTGAAGAAGATTCTCATTAAAAAGATGGAGAGCAATAAGTCAATCCATAGATCTAATGAACAAAAGAATCTCTACAATGCATTGGTTGAAGCTTAGGAAAGTGACAAGCTCATTCTTGACACTTATGGTGATACTGTCTCGTTTAAAAGACGTAAAGATGATGAGGATAAAGACGAAGAACCCTCTGCTGGATCAAACTGGGGGTCTAAGAGAAGACGAGCTGAAAAAGAACCAGAGTCAACCAGTGCTCCAAAGGAAAAGGCATCCAAGACAACTTGCAAGTCAACTGATGGGTCCAAATCTCAACACAAGTTTGCTGCCGAGTCTGCTCAAACAGAGGAGCCAATGCACACCGACAAGGATTTGGAAGAACCCACATATCAGGAGTTTGATATAGGAGCTACTAAAGAACAATTTGATAAAGAGACATCTCAGCATCCTGATTGGTTTCAAAAACCAGCAAAAATCCCTACTCCCGGTCGTGATTAGAACAAGACTTTACCTGCTGTTCATGGACCAGTTCAACCTTAGTTAAGCAATCTGGCTCGGAAAGAAGGTCCTCGTGAATCATTCAATGAGTTAATGGATACTCCTCTCGACTTCTCAGCAATTATGATGAATCGGCTCAAAATTGATACTCTAACACCTGAATTATTAGTCGATCCAACATTTGAGCTGATGAAAGGTACATGCAAAAGTTTGGTTGAGCTAGAATACTTCTTTGAAGAAGTCTACAAGGCAACCACAGATCGACTGGATTGGCACAACCCTAAAGGTCAGGAATATCCTCATGATCTGCAAAAGCCACTATCATTGATACCTAACTCTCGCGGTCGTCAAGTCATTCCATTTGATCACTTTATCAACAATGACCTTGCGTATCTATTTTGTGGTGTCTCCAGTCGTACTTATGCAACTTTCGTCACAAAGACCAAGGCTGCAGATTATGGTCATATCAAATGGATTGAAGATTTGGTCCGCAACACAATCTGGAGTGAAGTGCCGGTCAACTATGACAAGCATGCACTATGAGGAATCTCTCATTAGGGACGCAAACGTCAACAATTCTATAGATTTACTGCTAACAGGGAATCTGCTCGTAATGTCTACTCCAAACGTAGAATCATTGCTGTCACAAAGCTTTAAATTGTCGAATGGCACGGCTACAAACATTTGGATTGGATCACCGTTCGTAGAGATGATGACAAGCTATATACATTCAAGGAAGGAGACTTCAAACGACTTCTCCTTCAAGATATCGAAGACATGCTGATTCTTCTTGTTTAAGGCAAGCTGACAAATCTCAATGTTGAAGATCGTCTCGCGTTTGGTGTCTCTCTGAGAATGTTTACAAGAAGTATCGTCATCCAAAGGCGTGTTGAAGATCTTCAGTTAGGTGTCGAAAGTTACCAAAAGAAGCTCAACATCACAAATCCAGATACGTATAGATCTGATCTCAAATGCAGGGATGCCTATACAGCATATTCCAATCCTAGAGGCTTCATCTATCAGAACAAAGACAAGAAGAATAAGTTGATGCGTATTGATGAACTCCACAAGTTTAGTGACGGTACACTCGATGATATTCGAACTGCTCTTAATGATCATCTGAAAGGGATTAGGATGGAATATCTAACAAAGAAAATATGGAGACAGAGTGATAGGGAATGAGCAAAAGCTATGATCTAGGTGATCGACAAACAACTCAAGTCAAGGAGGATAATGAGAAGTTTGGAAAAATTTGTTGGTGGGAGACCGTACGAGGGTGACTTGCGACTACTGCAAAGGACCATATGATGTATCATATGATGTCCTCATCATAATCAGGTCAAACATTGTACATAATAATTAACTTGTGAAATTTGTATATATGTAGTGTAGATATTAAGGTGACATTAAGGAGTGCTCGAGTACAAAATTTTTAAGAATCTCTTAGTAAATTCAAAAAGTTTCAAATTATTGTACTCAGCACTGTCTTATAAACCCTCAAAATTTGAGGAGGAGCATTAAATGTTCATGTTAGATATTATGTAACATTTTATCCCCGTACGTTTAATCAATTGATATCCAAAATATCAAGGGATTAACATTTTGGATAAGGGGAGAAAATGTGATTAAACTGAACCTAATTTGTATTGAAATGTGATCATATAAAAAATGGACTCAATGCACTCCACACTTAGCATGTACTATGATTACGATGCACATGTTAAGGGGGGGGGGGCTTTTAGTGATAATGAAAAACTCTCAAAGTGTAAATCTTTTGATATTTATATCAAACACTTTGATTGAAATTTTTCAATGATTTTGGAAGGACTATGATGAAATACCCAAAAGATCGACCATGTACTTAAATTTATGGAGTTATAAGGCTGTTAGGCTTAGGTACTCAAATCCCATGATCCATCCAGAACCAGAGGGATCTACCCAAGGATATCCACTAGTTAGTGTATAAGTCCTTAGGTATGATACAAAAGGAGAAAAAGTAAGAATCAGGAAAAGTGCCGACTGAGATGGAGCTAGCACTGGAATAAACCCAACAAGGTGTTAGTTATGAAGTCTCGGTAAGCGCTGAAGGGGTTGAAGAATGAAAAAGAAATGTAATGATAAAGGGTGAAAAGAAAGAAGCCCTCTATACACTTAGGCAGAAACCGGGTCAATACACAAACTGTTAAAAACACTAAGGTGTTGTCTGACATTGAAGACAGTCATAGACCCAGTAACGCTAAGCACAACATCCCTAGCCACTCAAGGTCTCTCAACAGACTCTTGTTTCATTTCTCACGGAGATTACACGCATTTCTATCGACTTTCTCACTCCGAGTTAGTTGATATTGAAAAGGTGGCAGTCCGCTCTAGCCTCCGATCACTAAAATCAAAATGCACTATTGAGTCTATAAGTCTAAATAAAAATAAGAAGAACTCCACAAGCCAATCCTAAGGTCTCTCTAGCCACTTCTCCTAGCATCATTAGTCTCAAACTGATTACCTGAAAATGATGCTCAAAAACGTCAACATAAAGTTGGTGAGAGTCATAGGTTTAAGACACGAATTAAAATTTATCCAACCATTACTGTGATAAAAGAAAACACTGCATGGAAATAAACGAGCTATCATATAGGCTAACATGCAAAACAACAAACCAATCACATTTGGGTAGGAACGTTACCCCCGATCCATAACAATCCAAGAGGGGCAGGCGTGCCCTCGACCCAAGTCATGACTCCACTTGATCACATCACAACACATCAAAAGGGGCAGGAACGTGCCCACGATCCAAGCCAACCCGGCTCCAATTGACCACATCACAATACATTTAGCACATACACATAATAGCCACGTAAAGTCCATGCATTTTAGACAACCAATTATCACAGTAATCAAATCATTTCAACATTTCAAACCATTTGCATCATTTTCACCCCAATAAAATCATAAGAAAAGAGGGGCTATGAAACTCACCTGATCGCGCAGCTACAAGTAACACAAACTCCTTCCTTAAACTATACACAATAAAAGCTCATGTTACCATCGGTAAGCTAAACGCTTAATCCAATATAACAACCCTAATGATGGACTAATATCATCTATACTATATGTAAAGACTCTCTACCATCATTTTATATCTTCATTATATCTTTTATTTACTTTTTACTTTTATGTTAAACACTTACAACTTTCTGCTCAAATGCAGAATTTTTACCCAACTTGCACGACCCAAAACCCATACCAAAACGCATCCATAATTCCCACAAAAATTCACACATGACCCCACATGTGTATATTAAGTTCCCTCAGAAGCCCATGCATCCATTCAATGCATAAGTATACCTTTGAAAATCAAACTTACAAACTGGTCACTTTCGGATCTGATTGCACACTAAAAAGTTTCGACTTCAAAACCCAACTTAAAATTAATTTTAGCCTTAGCCCTTTTAGGGTTTCTTAATAGACATATGAAAGTTACTTTCTGTAAAAGGGCTTAATTTAAAACACTTCTTAAGTAGGGTTTTCACCTCACTTAAGTTGACTCAAAATTCGTCTGAAAACACAGTTTTGACAACGAATCTTGTAACCATTATTTAATTGACTTCCCGACCTCAAAAACTGTTGAGGCCTGATTTTTTGAAAAGAAGATTCAAAATGCTATAGTTTAAAATAAAAGAATCATGTCGTTTGCATTCTCTATCATGGAGAAAAACGTCAATCAATCTGACCTAAATTCTCCTCATCAATATAACATCAATCCATGCAAACCCTAACCTAAAATTGCATGGATTCCTCCCTAATTCAAATCAAATAAACATATTAACATTAATTACATAATAAATCTGTATTTTTATTAAACCTAAATCCATTATAATTAAACTATAAAAATTAAGAGATTTAAAGAGGTTTAATGTATTTACCTTTGATTACAAGCACCTAAACAACACTCTTGAATTGATCTTGGACCTAGCTCTTGAAAATGATCTTTCTAGGGTTTTTGGGGAGATGGATCTCACGACACAACAACAAGGGAAGGAAAAAAATGAGTCTAGGTTTTATTTATACTAGCCTAATCCTACTTCAACTAGAGTTTGTTATCTAGTAAAATTTCTCCCTTTTTTTTCTTTTTCTTTTGTGTCGTCTAACCAAACCGACCCCCTTAGTTTATAATTTTTTTATTTTCTTATTAATTAGCTAATTTACTATATTACCTTAAGTTTTTACAAAAGTCTAAGCTAATTTGACTATACCTTTTTGCTAAAACGCAAAATACTACACTTTCTAAAAATACCATTTCATTTCCATTCTCACTTACTATAAATGGAAAGTTTAACACAAACTCCCATATTTCAACCATATCTTTCTATCTCATATCATACATATTTAATAAACGCCAAAACCCTCAAAACCAAGGATCGACGTAGCAAAGTTTGCAATACGCGACCTATTTTCCAACATTCTACACTCAAATCAAAATACTCCACATAACTTCATACACATGCCCATAAAAAGGATGACCATAAAATCCTAAGATGATCCCCTGCATGCATAATTACTTCACATAACAAGCAAAACGATCACATAGCACGCAAACACATAAAAATAAGCACAAAAGCTAAAATCTAAGGCATAAGCTAACCTGCTCAACCTCGGTTGTCACAGTATCCCCTCCTTTAGGAAATCTCGTCCCGAGATTTAATTAGCCGACTCATCAGCACGATCAACAAACAACTGAGGATACTTAGACTTCATAAAATCTTCGCGCTCCCAAGTAAACTCAGGACCACGCTTCGAATCCCAACGAACTTTCACAAGTGATATTTTGCTACGCTTTAAACTCTTAACTTCACGGTCCAAAATTTCTGCAGGTTCCTCGATAAAACGAAGAGTCTTGTCAACCTTAATTTCATTCAATGGCACATGCAGGCTAGCATCTGCCAAACACTTCTTTAGAGTTGACACGTGAAACGTGTCATGTACACCACTCAACTCCTCGGGCAACCTTAACCGATAAGCTACAGGACCGATCCTCTCAAGAATCTCAAATGGCCCTACATACCTCGGAGCTAACTTACCCTTCTTCCCAAAACGAACCACGCCCTTCCAAGGCGACACTTTTAACATCACACGATCTCCAACCTCAAATTCCAACGGTTTGCGCCTGTTGTCAGCATAGCTCTTTTGACGATCTCTCGCCGCTTGGAGCCTCTCTTTTATAACTACTACTTTATCAGTCGTTTCCTGCACCAATTCAGGTCCAATCAAACTACCTTCCCCAATTTCAGCCCATGACACAGGTGACCTACATTTTCTTCCATATAGTGCTTCGAACGGAGCGCACCGAATGCTAGTGTGATAACTGTTGTTATAAGAGAACTCAGCTAACGGTAGGTGGACATCCCAACTGCCACCAAAGTCTATCACACACGCCCTTAGCATGTCCTCTAACGTCTGAATTGTACGCTCACTCTGTCCATCTGTCTGAGGGTGATAAGCTGTGCTCATATCCAATCGTGTTCCTAAGGCTTTCTGAAATGTTTGCCAGAGACGTGATGTAAACCGTGCGTCACGATCCGAAATGATCGACACAGGCACTCCATGACGCGCGACAATTTCATCGGTGTATAACCTCGCCAATTTCTCCGTACTATCTCTTCATACTGCAAAAATGTGCTGATTTGGTCAATCTATCAACCACCACCCATATTGCATCGTGCCCATTCCTTGTTCTAGGTAGTATTTAGGTGAGAAGTCATGGTGATATTTTCCCACTTCCATTTCTGGATCCCGGTTGTTGTAAATAAACCCGACGGCCTTTGATGCCTCAACCCCTTTCACCTTTGCACAAGTTAACATTTGCTACATAGGTACATATCCCTCTTCATTCCCGGCCACCAGTACATGTCTCGAAGGTCGTAGTACATTTTATCTGCTCATGATGTACAAAATACCTGGACTTATGAGCCTCATCCATAATTACTGTTCTCACACCTCCTACCAACAGAACCCATATTCGATCCATGAAGCACAAACTTTCGTCCCTTTTCCTTTCTATCTGTTGATCTAAACCATGTAACATTTCATCCATTACATTCTCCTGATCAAATCTCATTCTGAGCTGCCAATATCCTACCTTTCCTCCAGAATGAATAGTCATTGCCATCGCTCGAACTCGATTATAGTTCACCTTTCTTCCTACTTAGACATCGCCACCACATTTGCTTTTCCCGGGTGATATCGAATTTCACACTCATAATCACTAAATAACTCGATCCATCTTCTTTGACGCATGTTCAACTCTTTTTGATCAAATATATGCTGAAGACTCTTATGATCCGTGTAAATAAAACTTTTCGTACCATATAAATAATGTCTCCAAATTTTTAAAGCAAACACCACTGCCCCTAACTCAAGATCATGTGTAGTATAGTTCTTCTCGTGAATTTTTAACTGTCTTGACGCATAAGCAATCACCTTGTTTCTCTGCATAAGCACACCACCCAACCCCTGATTCAAAGCATCACAATAAACTACAAAATCTTCAACACCATCAGGGAGTGATAATATAGGTGCG
>BQNB010142713.1:0-17096 GCA_026074375.1 Tanacetum coccineum | reverse complement strand
ATAATGTTTGCTGTTTGTGCTTGTGCAAGGTTCCAAGTTACTCCTAAAGTCTCACATCTTCATGCTGTGAAGAGGATCTTATATACTTGAAAGGTCTACCTAAACTTGGGCCTTTGGTATCCTAGTAGATTCACTATTTGACTTGGGAAGCATTTTCTGAAGTGATTAATGCTTGATCAAGCCTTTACAGGAAATCCCCAACAGAGGTTTGTCAATTTCTCTACTGCCTTCCAAGCTTTACCTTTCTAACTGTCTTTTAACCATTTCACTTTAGAATCTCATATGAACAAATCATGTAATCCACTTCTGCTCCCTTTCATACATCCATCATGAAATTTCTTCAAGGTCATGCTCTACATCTGATTAGTGAGATGTACTTGCCCATGTGGTTGTTCAGATAAGTACCATCTTGCCTATTTATTAGCTCTATGTTGGTGCTATGTATTCTATCTAATTTGTATTAGGCTCTTTGTGTAGAAAAGAACTTTTTTCCTATCAGGCAATACATTTCCAAAACACCAACATTCTAGAGCTTTTCTTCAATGGTGAATTGTTCCTCTTTCTTCTTGTTGCAGTCTTTCATCTATTATAATGTCATCTGCATCCATCCTTGCTTGAATAACTTCCTTGTTCAATCAATGTAAAAAGAAAAAAAAAAAAAAAAAGAAGCAGCATCCTTGGCCCTACTTGTTTTGCAGCTCTTATCCCTAGCAATCCTTTGCGCTCTCAGGACCTCTCAAACTGAGCTTGTTCTTATTCAAACAATCTTTGAGCAATATCTGCATCCCTTTGAATTTGAGCCTTTATAGGGTTCTTTAGAGTAGGTTCAGGCTCCATCATCTTGCCTTTACCTTTGTCTTGGCTTTGTACCGTTGGTACTGATGTTGCTCTCCTTGGTTCTTCTTCAACATCATGAATAATTTCTGAGGTTGTTCTTGTTCTTGTGCTCCTAGTAGCCACAAGTGTATCAGCAATAGTCATCATCTCATCTTCAAAAATATCCATAGCTGTACTTGTAGACGGATCAGCAGTACTAATATTTAAAGGTCCAGCAGCACTAACATCAATACTAGCAGTATTAACTGTATCCCCAACAGTAGTAATTTGTTCAGCAGTATTCCTCCCCTGAGTTTCAGCATCACCTCCAACATTCTCCATTGCATTATCCACATCAAGCTCAGCAAAGTCACTATCATCAAACATTGGCTTTGTCTTGTCACTTTTCCTCCCCTGTTTGGATACATACTCCTTATCCAAACTCTTTCTCTTGGAGGTACAAATCTTGAAGAGTTTCATCCCTGGAGTTCTTGCCCTTTGCTTCTTTTCCAATCTTTTGACTTTCTTTTTGAGCTTTCTAATCACTAAATCTTAAGCAGTCTTTGATTGTTACAAGGCAAGAACCCTGTTTGACAAGTTTATACAAATAGCCATCAATTCATTTATGTTAGGTCTACCCTCATCACTTCTAGGCATGTGACCTCCTGAGAGAGGTGAATCATGAGGTGTTGGTGGTACAAAATCCATTAAATCATCTTGTTTAATTCTTTCATCATCACTTCCAGGTGTGTTACCTCCTAGGAGAGGTGAATCATAAGAATGTTTAGATTCCCTCTCAGACCTAGTCTAAGCAATGACACCCCTATGGCTTCTTGGCACCTGTTTCTGTCACCTGAACCAATTTCCTGAGAAAGAGGATCATTAGACATTGCCATAGATTGGGTATTAGATATGTTACCACTAGCCTGTGTTGCATCTAAGCTAGCAGTAGTAGTGGTAGCCCTCACTACTCTGTCATCCTGCTCCTTAAAGACAGCCTCATCTGCTACATTTGGTATAGGCACACTAGTCTGAGGTAACTGAGTGTCCTCTTGTAAGGCTTGCCTAGGTGATTGAGTATTTTAAGGTGATGATGATTCAATAACAGGGATTTGTTCTTTAATTATGGGTTGAGTAATAGAAGGTGCTGGTTGGGGTTCAGAGGGTTGACCTGAACCTTCACCCTCTACTACTGGTGGTGCCAACATTGATGCAAATAATGGAGTAACTCTTCTTAAAAAATCTTTTCCATTTCTTTTCATGTTAGTGAAAACCTTTTTAGGATGTGCAGGTGTTTGATAAACATCATTAAAGGTTCTGCAAGAGTAATCTGATTATTCAAAAAGAGTTGTAAAAACCTTGGATACATTAAAAATTTCTTTGTATTGGTATCCAAGTTCCTTAACATACCATCAAAAATAAGTTTAGAAAAGTTAAACTTTTGACCATTAGCTAAACAAATGACTACAGATGCTATACTAGTGGAAAATTCATTCCAAGAAGTAGATTTTGAACTTAAGTAGTGTAGAATGGTATGTTTGAGGTACTTCCACTGAGGGGAGAAGAGAGATTTTTGAAAAGTAAGTTTGTTAGAATCACTCTCATATCCCATCAATGCAAGGTTTTCAAAAATAGCATCATTTGTTAGACAAGTAATACCATCCTCATCATTAAAGTGAAGATCACTCCTCACTGATGATTATGATATTACTACTGTCTTGCCATCAACTGTAGCATGAATTTGCTTCACATCATTGACTGTTTGAGGATGTGCAGTATTCCAAAACCATTCAATATAAGAAGCATAGATAGTAGGACTTACAGTTAAGGCATAGTGTACAGAGCTAGCAGTAAGAAAGTCCATTATCTCATGAAAATCAGCATTCCCTTCTGATTTCTCTAAACAGGCGACCATGTTGTGTTGATCAACAAACTTCAAATCTGCCATAGATGATTAACTGATGATGAATTTATGAAGTCGGTGATAAGTTGAAGTGGGTTTGTGAATTTTAAGAGCGTTTTAGTATTCGAGAGTATTATAATGATCTTGATGTAGTCGAATAACGCTTATATAGGTAAAAAGGAAACCTATAATAGTAGGAAACTATTTACCGACCAAGAATTTTGCTCAGCAGTTATAAAACATAACCAAACCGTGCCCTTAGGAAGTGGTTTTGTGAAGTTTTAGTTAACTACACATTGTTTTGGCTAAACCACTCAAGTACCTTGTCTTAATTACACAATATATGTACAAGGTAGGCTTAGGTACATGAAATCTTGTGATTTGTGTGTTTGTGCTTGGTTGACCGCGGCTAAGGAATGGGCAAAACAAAGAGATGGTTATTATCCAAGGTGTAAGAGATCATTAGGGGACCATTAGGACATGTATTTAATAGATCATGAATGTACATGTACTTGTTAAGGTGATTAGGAGACTTTTGCAACAAATAAATCACCAAGGACGATTCTCATGTGGGTTTACTTGCCCACATTCGGCACTCAAGTGACATAAACACAAGATTTGATTAAATTTTGTGTTTAGGCTCTCAAAGTGGGTATTGGTTTGAGTCTAGGTTAGTCTAGGTATTTCCGGGGTGTGTCCAAATGTATTTTATCGCGAAACGTAGACCTTTTACGTGACCAAATAAAAATAAAATACCTAAAGTACATAATTATCTCCCTAGTAATTATATATTACTTGGTGGATGAAAACTTTAATTTATTTGATGACCGTTTACATTCATTGATTATTTTTAGTCTACGCGATTTAGCTTAAAGGCTAGCTCCAGCATAATAACTGTCAGAGAACAACCTTAGTTTGAGAGAGAGCAAAGGATTGCTGGGGAAAGAGCTGCAGAACAAGAGGCCAAGGATGTTGTATTGATTGAACAAATGGGAGATATTCAAGCAATGATTGATGCGGATGAATAACTAGCAGAAAGACTTCAACAAGAAGAAAGAGAACAATTCACCATTGAAGAAAAGTCTAGAATGTTGGTGGAAATGATTGCTGAAAGGAAAAGGTTCTTTGCTGCATAGATAGCTGAACAAATTAGAAACAAGCCACCAACCAAAGCTCAACTCAGAAACAAGATGGTTACTTATCTGAAACACATGGGCAAGTACATTCATAATCAGATGAAGAGCAAGAGCTTTGAAGAAATTCGGAGGCTGTATGAAAGGGAGCAGAATTGGATCAATGACTTTGTTCTAATGGATTCTAAAGTGGTTAAAGACAATAGAAAAGGTAAAGCTGAAGGCAGTAGAAAGAAAATAGTTGCTAGAAAAAGAACAAGTGAAAAACTTGATAATGAAAATGTCAAGAGACAGAAGATAGAGGATGATGCTGAGAAGGAAGATCTTAAGGCTTATTTGGATATAATTCCAGGAGATGATGAAGCCGTAAATGTTAAATCTTTGGCTACTAAATATCCAATAGTTGACTAGAAGACACACATTCTGATAGAAAACATGATGTATTATCAAATCATCAGAGCTGATAGAAGTTCTAAGAATTACAAGATATTCAGTGAAATGCTTGATGATTTTGATAGGCAAGATGTGTTAGATCTATATAGGCTGGTTAAAGAAAGATTTGAGACTGCAAGCCCAGAAGGATATGACAGATTACTTTGGGGAGATCTCATTACTGTATTTGAACCAAGTGAAGATGATAAAATCTAGAAAGCTCAACAAGACTACACATTGATCAGTTAGAGATTATTTGATTCATGTGGAGTTCATGTATTACTGATGGATACTGGTATTGCTATTCACATGCTGATAGAGAAGACATATCCTCTTACACAAGAGATGCTTTCAAGAATGCTGAGTAGAAGACTAGAAGTTGATCATGAGTGTGAAATGGCTTATGAGCTTCTCAGCTTTACAAGATCACAACTTCAGAAGTAGTAAGGTGTTTGGATACATCCTCCTAGTGCTCAAGATGCTGATAATGAAGAAACTTGATGATTAACAAGATGAATATCAAGTTTAGGGGAGGATTGTTGGGAATAAAGGCTTCTTAAGTTTCTACTGCTAGTTGAAGAAGCTACTGCTGGTGAAGATTAGAGAAAATAGTCTAAGTCATTAGTACTGTTAGTTTAATAGTTAGTGCTGCCAGTACAAAGTGTTAGTACTGTCAATTTATTAGTACTGTTAGTTATAATAGTTAGTACTGTTAGTTATATAGTTAGCACTGATAAAGTGATATGCATGAGATATATTAAGAATAGATATGCATTGATCACTTGACGCGTTTTGTAAGCCCATTAGGGTTTCTTGGTGTATAAAAGAAACCCTAAGGCATAGTTAGTGATATAGATCTAGAAATCATTTTCTTATAGTTAGTATTCATAGTTTCAAGGTTATTCTGTAACTTTGATTGTGTTCAATATATTGAAAGTTTAGCAAGATCTTGTTTTACTGTTTCATTGTTCTTCTTAGTATTACAAACTAGTTTCCGCATAGTTTGTAGTATTCACAATCTTTGTTTCTATTATAGTTGTCTTGGATCTATCTAATACAACTAAGCTTTAACAAGCTAAGTAAGATCTGTTCAAAAGGGATCAACACATTTTGATCTTACTATGTAAAATAGACACTTAATGGGTCCAACAAGTTTGGGTAAAGACAAGTAAAATATAGGTGCAGGTTGTGTAACTGTTGGATTGACTTTCGACCCATTAGACCCACTTTTGAACCATTATCTTTTACCTAATAATTTACTTCTGAAATGGTCGATTTAGGTTAAGTATTATTTCTAATCATTTTGATAATGTTTGTATCTTTACAGTTGTCTAGGATCGGGCCCAAGAATGTTAACAATGCTTCTGCCAAGAGGTATGCTATGGAACAGCTCTGTGATGAGGTCTAGACCTTGCCTAACTCTGCGACGCTTGCGAGTAAGGCTATCAGCTAATTTCACAGTCTCATTTTTGACATCGTAATCAATTACTTTACTCTTAAGTGTTGTAAATTTTGATCGAGTTCAATGTATGTGTCAGCGCAAGCATGGCTTCTATGGATGCAAACAACAGACATCAGCAACCTGCATCTCAACGTAAGCACAGTACTAATGTTTTGAATTTTTAGATGGCTACAAAACTTTTTACCTACTCAAAAAAGAAGGAACCTCATCATGTTCTTACTAGAAACCTAGAATTTAAATACTCGGGTCACCATATTGAAAAGTTATTCTAATATTCTTTTGTTGTTGGATTCGCTACAATTTTAGGTTAAAAATTAAAACATGTCATTTTTTTAGTATAGGTCAAAACGATTCAGATTGGGTTCATGAATAATAGTAAATGGGTTAAATTTGCTATCTTAAACCTTTGGATTTCACACTATTTTGCAGATACTATTACGACAGTTGAAGGATTTGAGAGTTTCGGACATAAAGTCATTTTGAAAGTGGTGTTGCGTGGAGTGCGGTCGGAGAGCGGCCACGACTGCTAACATTTCGGTTATTAATGTTGCGGCTGTACCTGGACAGCATCCGGTGATGATTGTTGTAATCTCAGCGAGAAATTCCGACCCTAACTTGATAAGGCAATGACCGGATAACATAGCATATGTGGCTATTGTACAACCGGATTTCTTTTCATCCTTAGCGGAACTCGGATACTTCTATGACCTGACGACCATATACAGATATGATCCTAATCATTTATTGCATCTTAATTTGGTGTGTCGTGGATTACTATTGTAAAACTAAACATATGGTGGGTTGGCTAAAATAACACCGCAACTGGGTGATCTTTTTGCTTTTTTTGTGAGCGTTATTTTCTTCCTTTCATGATCATCTATTTTTTAGCGTTCTTTCTTTCGTTTATGATTTTTTTGTCTATTTTTATTGTAGGAGATAGGCCCAGAAAGCGACTTCAAAATGTGTCAAGAGTTGCTTTCCAGATTCAACGAGAGCTATTATGGTTCAGGGTACATATTCCTTACCAACCTTGCTTTCACATTCTTTCATTATATATCAACGATCTTTCTTTTTTTCTTTTTATTTCTTTTATTTATTTATTTGTGTATGAAATTTGGTGTAACCAAAAAGTGCGTCATTTATGAAAACTCAAAAGTCAGCCACAGTGGGTACTTATGAATTTCAAAAGTAAGAACTTGCTAAATTGTAAGCTTATTCACTAACATTTGTTTCGTGTCTTGAACATCAAGGTAGCTGCGCTGGTGCAGTAGAGGAAAGGCAGGCATCGAGTCGTATGATGGATTCATTAGTATGTAATGTAAGTGCTTAAGAAGAAACTTATAGACCGTAAACTAAACTAAAAAGACTATTTAAAAGATAGACGGGTGCTCGTGATTTAGAAACCAGGTATCATTTTTATAACATACTTATGTATTTAATATTTGCTTTCTGGTTTGTTTATGGGGGTGTTTGTCATTGCGTCTTGAAAGTCGTCATGTGTCGGAAAATATTCCAAATATGTTTGGAAGTTGTGATAATAATTTGACTGATATTTGACAACAAAATACACTTTTTAACAATTATGTTCAAAATGACCTCTTTAAATAGTTTAGTGCAGGTTCTCATAAGATTTTTAATCTAATTTTTTTATGATAGCTCTAAATTATGAGATCCATTGCACCTAAACATTGGAAAGTTAGGGGTTTTGAATGATAATATGTCACATACATATTATCAAATAAGCAATCCAGAAAATAGCCTCAAATACGCTTATGATATCTCTAAACTATAAGCAGGCTTAAGTAAACCTCAAACTTGCTTTTGTGATAAAAGACGATAAGAAGATACATAGTTTATAAGCAATCCAAACACCTCCTCTATATCCGGTGACTTAAAAACACAGTTGCGTTGTTAGTTCCTAACGGGATATGGTGCATAAGCTTCAAACTCTACTACTTCTTTTGTGTCCAGTTTTATGGCCAAAGTGACAATCACAGGGTATTTTGTGCGAGCATGTAGCATTTTTTAATGCATTAAATTATCGTTCGTTTCTGCTTTAGTTAGCTCAAGAAAATAAATTCTACAAATGTTTCACAAAGTTCAGAAAATCGGAAATTTTTTATATGTTCACCTTTCAGGTAGTATTCATTATTTTCTATTAGTTTAGGTTCTGTTTATAAATCACTGTCCAGCAACAGTTTTTAGTTGCTTACCAGCTCGAGTGTTCTGTGATATTTCAATATTGCCGAGCTGTTAGTATTTACCTAAAGGTTTAGGAGTTGATTGACAGGGCTTTTATTACTCATTCTAAGTTATTGGATTTTAGCTTAAAAATGCCAACTCTATTGAATTTGTGAAGCAGGCGGGTGTTGCTGCAGTGGTGCACTTATATGTATTCCCAGCAGTACCTTACAAATGTAGAGAGCGATGTGTACATGATATTTCTGTGATGACCGACTATGCGGCGTTAGGAGCACCACCTGATGCAGAAGAGGTTCGAGACTATGAGAAAACCCCTACAGGACGCAATGGTTGCCTTAATGACAGACCAAAGCATACCAAGTTACATCATAATGTTAGTGATGTCGTCTTCTGTTAGGAACACGAAAGTGTCGGTCACTTCAATAGATAATTGTAGTTAGCTCATTAAGTTAATTTTTGGAAACTTACTAGGATAGTTAGCTAAAGCCCATGGACAACCCATGAAGGCCCAAGCCTATGTCCACTTGTAAGTATTTATACACCTCTCCATGCCTTGGAGAGGTGGTTGGTTGGGTGTATATTTCACATAGTTATGCATTTCTTTTTTACTACTTTCTCTCACTAAAATACCTCCTTCCTTCCCACTTTCTCTCACTAGTTCCTGTTGTTAAAGATTACTTATATTCTATAATTGGTATCAAGAGCCATGGAGTGGTGTGTTTAGTTTTTGTGTTTAAGTTTATTTGGTTCGTAGGTTTCTTGCAAGATTCGTCCTTTTTCTTTATTTTTTTGTTTTCAAAGCTATTGTGGACACTAAAAGATCATTTACCTTGGTAAATTTGATCTAGTATCTTTAAGATATAGGTGTACAAGCTTTGAATCTAGAAAAATAACATTTTTTGTCACTTTTGTGTTCAAAACCTTTACAAAGGACAAAATCTTGATTTTAATTTTTTCGGCTTAAAAACCTTAAAGTTTTCATTTTTCTTGTTCCTATAGGGTTGGTAATAATAGTTGTACAAATTTTTTTTGCAAAAAACCGATTAAAAAAGTGTCTTTTTGTGTTTTTGAGATTTTGAGTTTCGTCACTGTTGAAGTCTAACAACCTGAGTCGAACAACCTAAGTCGAAAAACCTGATTCGAACAACTCAAATTTATAAAATTATACGGTTTATTTCTTTGACTTGTAAAATCCGGTGAAACATTTACGCGTCTTTCTCGGTTTTGTCAATAATTGTAAAATCCCATGTAGTTTCAAGACTTAAATCACTTAAAAGACAACTTATTTAAACACAATTTCTTTCTACCACCATTCGATCAAACAAGTAATCTTTTAACATACATACTTCTCAATGACGACTCTTGCTGACAAAGCGATTCTTTCGGGTGCTGACAATCGTCCACCTATGTTAGAAAAGGATATGTAAGATTCTTGGAAAAGCATAATGGAGCTATACATGATGAATAGACAACATGGACGAATGATCCTTGAATCCGTTAAGAATGGTCCACTCATCTGGCCTTCAATTGAGGAAAATGGAGTGACCAGACCAAAGAAATATTCTGAGTTATCTTCTACGGAAGCAATTCAACCTGATTGTGATATCAAGGCAACTAATATAATTCTCCAAGGACTACCACCAGAATTCTATGCATTGGTTAGCAATCATAAAATTGCCAAGGAACTTTGGGAAAGAATTCAACTTCCATTGCAAGGAACTTCATTGACGAAACAAGAAAGAAAGTGTAAGCTTTATGATGAATTTGATAAGTTTGCTTATAAGAAGGGGGAAACACTACGTGATTCTACTTGAGGTTTTCATTGCTACTCAATGACATGGACTTCTACAATATGAAACTGGAGCAATTTCAAGTGAACACCAAGTTTTTGAATACTCTTCCTCCTGAATGGAGCAAATTTGTGACAGATGTCAAACTGGTTCGGGACTTGCATACAACTAACATTGGTCAGCTTCATGCCTACTTGGGATAACATAAATTTCATGCAAATGAGGTTCGTTTAATGCATGAATGTAACTCACATCCACTTGCTTTGGTTGCAACCCATCAGATGACCCAGTCTCCTTATCAAACTCATCAAAATTCATACCAAAACACTCAATTTCAACCACAAGTTTCACCATATGGATCACCTTATCAGTCTCAACATTACTCAAATAATAAATCATCCACACCTCTTTCAATCACTTATCCATCCAATGAGTATCAATCATCAGTTCACCACAACGTTTATTCTCCATCATCATCCGTCCCACAATTGGAATATGCCCCCTCAGTTAACCATCAACCTGAATTTTCCCAACCAGACTCGGGTCTAATTGTTCTAGTGTTCCAGAGAGGTGATGATCCCATTGATGTTATCAATCACGTGATGTCATTCTTGACTGCTGTTGTCACGTCTCGCTATCCTACTACTAATAACCAGCTGAGGAATTCATCAAACCCTAGACAACAAGCTACCATTAATGATGGGAGAGTGACCTTACAACTAATTCAGGGGAGACAAACCTCTTTTGTTGCGGGTACCATAAGGACCTACACTCCAGGAGCAAGTGGAAGCAATTCTGGGAAACAAAGGACTGTTATTTGTTACAACTGTAAAGGGGAAGGACACATGTCTAAATAGTGCACTAAACCAAAAAGGAAACAGGATGATTCATGGTTTAAGGATAAAGTGTTGCTGGTTCAAGCTTAAGCAAATGGTCAAATTCTACATGAGGAAGAGCTAGCATTTTTGGCAGATCCAGGAATTGCAGAAGGTTAAGCCACACAGACTGTTATTACTCATAATACTGCTTATCAAGCTGATAATTTGGATGCATATGACTCTGATTGTGATGAACTTAACACTGCCAAAGTTTCTCTTATGGCGAATTTATCTTATTTTTGTTCAGATGCTCTCGCTGAGGTACACAATCCTGATAATGTAGATAACAATATGATAAATCAAGCTGTGCAAGTAATGCAGTCTTTTGAACAGTCGAATGTTGTGAATTATTCAGAAACTGAGATAACCAGTAATAGCAATATCATTCTTTATTCTCAGTATGTGATTGAATCACAACAGGCAGCTGTTCAGAATTCTAACTCATCTGTACAACAAGATGTACTAATATTATCTATGATTAAACAACTAAAAACCTAAGTGGTTAATTGTACCAAGATGAATCTGGACAATAAAAGTGTCAATGATACTTTAACTGCTGAGCTTAAAAGATATAAATAACAAGTTAAAGTGTTGAAAGAAGGACAAAAGAGTAATGATAATGTTTCAGATTTATGTGAATAGTCATTATAGATTCACCGTCTTAAACAAACTCTTTCTGAACATTTAAAAGAAAAGGAATCTTTAAATCAAACGGTTACTCTTCTCAAAAATGATTTTAAGAAAGAAGAATCTAGGAACATTGATAGGGAAATCGCCTTAGAACAGAAGATCCAACAGCTAGATAATATTGTTTATAAAAGAGGTCAATCTGCACAAACTGTTCACATGTTGACAAAGCCTCAGTTTTTCTATGATCATACCACTAAACAAGCTCTAGGTTTTCAAAATCCTTTCTATCTAAAGAAAGCTCAGCAGTTGGAACCAAAGCTTTACGATGGTAATGTAATTGAGAAAACAAGTGCTATTGTGATTCCTGACTCCGAAGAGACCCTTATTCTTGCTGAAGAGAGTCGTTCAAAAATTCTTTTAAAACAAAAGGATCCTATGATGTTAGAAAAGAAAGTTAATACTACACCAGTCGACTATACTGTTCTTAATAAACTTTCTCAAGATTTCGATAAACGATTTGTTCCACAAACTGAATTATCTGCTGAACAAGCCTTTTGGTCACAGATTTTTGTGCCCCCTTCAGACCATTCTTCTTCTAGTACAACCACCAAAGTCGAGGTTCCAAAAGAACTTCCTAAAGTGAGTATGGTTAACACGAGCTTGAAAAGGCTTAAACACCATCTTGCTGGCTTTGACAAGGTTATTAAAGAAAGAACCACTGCCACAGCTATCACTGAGGGCACGTGGGGGTTTGAACATACAAAAGCTTGTTTTAGGGATGAAATTATTCCATTTGTAAAAGCGCTTAAGGACATATTCAATACTTTCGATCAATATTTAATTGATGAACTTACTGACGTCCAAAACGTCTTTCATCAAATGGAACAGGCTGTTGAACAACATCGTTTAGAGTCCAAAACATTTGAAGTTAAAATGAATCAAGTTTTGAACGAAAATGAACGACTCTTGGAACAAGTCATAAGCAAAGATATTGTGAACATAATTGTGAATTCTTATGTGGATAATTCTGATGTGAATGTACGTGAATGTGAAAAGTGTCTCAAACTTAAGACTGAGCTTCAAACGGGTTTCATTGAAAAAGAGATTTACGATAAACTATTCAAAAGTTTTACCACTCTTGAAAAACATTACATCTCTTTAGAAGTTGATTCTCAACTTAATCAAGAAATTTTTCAAAGGGACAATTCTGTTTTAAATCAAAGTGATCCAAGTTTTGATCAATATTTTGAATTTAATGAATTGAAAGCTCAGTCCCAAGAGAAAGACACGGTGATAAAGAAGTTGAAAGAGAGAATTAAATCTCTAAGTGGAAAAGTGAATGAGGATAAGATTAAGAAGGACTTAGAGGAGATTGAAACAATAAATATTGAACTGGATCATCGGGTGTCAAAGCTTATTGCTGAGAATGAGCATTTAAAACAGACCTATAAGCAACTTTATGACTCGATTAAACCAGCACGTATTGGATCAAAAGAACAATGTGATGGGTTAATTAATCAAGTCAATCTAAAGTCTGTGGAAATCTCTGATTTAAATGCTAGTATTCAGGAAAAAGTTTTGGTAATTACAGCTCTTAAAGATGAGTTAAGGAAACTTAAAGGAAAAACTCTAGTTGATAATGCTGTTATAAAACACACTATTGATCCAGAGATGCTTAAGTTTGATGTGGAACCAATAACCCCAAAATTGTTGAATAATATAACAGCTCACTCTGCCTATATAAAGCATACTCAGGAAGAAGCTGCAGTTCTTAGGGATCTAGTTGAACATGTTAAAGCTAATTATCCTCTAGATCAACCCTTAGAATCTACCTGTAGGTATACTAAATGAATTCAGGATTTGCTTTCAAATATCAGTAAAACTTGCCCTAGTATCAACAATTCTGGTGAAAAGTTAGTGGTTGTCACCCCAAAGAACAAGGACAAAAGAGTTAGATTCCTTGAGCCAGTCACATCCTCAGGAAATACAAAAACAACCTCTTCTTCAAACCTAGTTTCTAACAAACCTGCGTTGTCTTCTACAGGAGTAAGACCATCTACTAGTGCTAGCGGATCACAGCCTTCAAGCAATACCAAGAAAGATAAGATTCAGCGACCATCAAGTAGAAATCTGAAGAATAAAGTAGAAGCCCACCCTAGGACAGTTAAATCTAGTTTGAAAAATAAGAATAGTGTTGTTAAACCTAAAGGAAATGAAAATGTGAAGCATTCCAAGCTTAATGCGAATTCTAAACCTCTATGTGTTAAGTGTAATGGTTGCATGCTTTCAGATAATCATGATTTGTGTGTTCTAGATTTTATCAATAATGTGAATGCTCATAATAAATCTAAATCTGTTAAAAATTCAAAGAGAAAAGTTTAGAAACCAATAGGAAAGGTGTTTACAAATATTGATACATTTGGAGACCTACTGGTCGGACCTTCACCATAGTAGGAACTGTGTGCCCTTTAACTAGGATTACCACAACTGCTGAAGTGCCCCCTAGGAAACCAATTGCTTTAAAAACTGATACTCCTAAGCCTGTAACAACATTGGTTTACTCAAGGAAACCTAGGAAATCTAAAATTGATGTTCCCGTTAGCAAACCTAAGACTCTTAAATCTGTATATGCTAACAATAAGGAACCCAGTCAATCTCGGGGATCCATAGTTTCCAATGTTCCATCTTCCTCTCTTGATGAATGCAGGTCGTCCAAATTGTTCTCTAGTATTTGGACTCCGGCTGCTCCAAGCATATGACCGGAGATCGCTCTCATCTCACCAATTTCGTCAATAAGTTTTTGGGTACAGTCAAATTTGGAAATGATCACATGGCAAAGATTATGGGATAGGGTGATTATCAGATTGGAAATGTTACGATCTCAAGGGTTTACTACGTGGAAGGACTTGGACATAACTTATTCTCCGTTGGACAATTCTATGATTCGAACCTTGAAGTTGCTTTTCGTCAACACACCTGCTTCATACGTAATCTAGAAGGTGTTGACCTATTGACTGGATCTTGAGGCAACAATCTGTATACTCTGTCTCTTGGAGATATGATGGCGTCCTCTCTGATATGTCTCTTGTCAAAGGCCTCAAAGACTAAGTCCTGGCTATGGCACCGATGTTTGTCTCATCTAAACTTTGGTACTATCAACCATTTAGCTAGACATGGTCTTGTTCGAGGTCTCCCTAAGCTTAAATTCGAAAAGGACCATCTGTGTTCTGCTTGTGCTATGGGTAAAAGCAAGAAGAAACCCCACAAACCTAAATCTGAAGACACCAATCAAGAAAAACTTTATCTGTTGCACATGGATCTTTGTGGACCAATGCGTGTCGCAAGCGTTAATGGAAAAAAGTACATCCTCGTCATCGTTGATGATTACTCTCGATTCACATGGGTTAAGTGCTTAAGGTCAAAAGATGAAGCTCCAGATTTCATAATCAAGTTTCTCAAGATGATCCAAGTGCGGCTTAAGACACCTGTCCGACGCATCAGAACAGATAATGGAACTGAGTTTGTTAATCAAACATTGCGTGAATATTATGAGAAGGTTGGCATCTCTCATGAAACATCTGTTGCTCGCTCTCCACAGCAAAATGGTTTCATTGAAAGACGCAATCGTACGCTAATTGAAGCTGCCCGCACAATGTTAATTTATGCAAAAGCTCTGTTATTCTTATGGGCAGAAGCAGTGGCTACCGCATGTTACACCCAAAATCGATCCATCATACGTCTTCGTCGCGGCAAAACACCATATGAGCTTTTACATGACAAACTTCCCGACTTATCATACTTCCATGTATTTGGTGCACTCTGCTATCTAACAAATGATAGTGAGAACTTAGGTAAGTTACAACCGAAGGCTGATATTGGTATTTTCATTGGGTATGCACCTACAAAAAAAGCATTTCGAATTTACAACCAATGTACCAGACGAATGATTAAGACAATCCATGTATATTTTGATAAGCTAACTGCGATGGCTTCTGAACACAATAGTTTAGGACCCGCACTTCATGAAATGACTCCTGCAACAATTAGTTCAGGACTCATGCCAAACCCTCCTCCTTCAACACTATTTGTACCACCATCAAGAATAGATTGGGATATATTTTTTAACCGATGTTTGATGAATTACTCACTCCTCCACCTAGTGTTGATTACCTAGCCACTGAAGTCATTGCTCTAATTCGTGAAGTAGTTTCTCCAGTTCTTGCTGTATCAAC
This sequence comes from Tanacetum coccineum, assembly GCA_026074375.1. NCBI lineage: Eukaryota > Viridiplantae > Streptophyta > Magnoliopsida > Asterales > Asteraceae > Tanacetum > Tanacetum coccineum. Next base: position 1,618 of record BQNB010142713.1, on the reverse strand, counting down.
CAGTTTACCTTCTTCAACAAATGTTGACCAAGATGCACCATCACCAAGTCATTCTCAAACAACACATAAAACTCAAACTCCCATCATTCCTAACGATGTTGAAGAAGAAAATCATGATATTGAAATTGCACATATGGGTAATGATCTGTACTTTGGTATTTTAATTCCAGAAATTCCTTTTGATCAATCTTCATTGTCGGATTCTATTCATACAATTGTGCATCTCGATCACCAAAATTCTAAACATAATAACAAATGGACTAAGGATCATCCACTTGAAAACATAATCGGTGAACTCGCTAGACCAGTTTCCACAAGGCTACAATAACATGAGCAAGCTCTTTTCTGTTACTACGATGCTTTCCTCACTTCTGTTGAACCCAATACGTATAAAGATGCTTTAACTTAATCCTGCTGGATCGAATCAATACAAGAATAGCTCAATTAGTTTGAACGCCTTAAAGTATGGGAGCTCGTACCCCGACCAGACAAAGTTATGGTTATTACTTTGAAGTGGATCTACAAAGTGAAGTTTGACGAATTGGGAGGTATTCTAAAGAACAAGGCTCGATTAGTAGCTCGTGGTTACCATCAAGAAGAGGGAATTGATTTTGAAGAGTCTTTTGCTTCGGTTGCAATATTAGAGGCTATAAGGATTTTTCGCGCGTTTGCTGCTCACATGAACATGGTCGTGTACCAAATGGATGTCAAGACTGCGTTTCTGAATGGTAATTTGCGGGAAGAGGTTTATGTTAGCCAACCGGATGGTTTTGTGGATCCAAATAACCCCAATCACGTGTACAAGCTAAAGAAAGCTCTTTATGGGTTGAAACAAGCTCCACGCGCATGGTATGACATGTTGTCTTCGTTCCTGATATCCCAAGACTTCTCCAAAGGCTTAGTGGATCCTACTATGTTCATTCGTAAGGAAGGCAAGGAATTACTTCTGGAACAAGTATATGTAGATGATATTATCTTTGCTGCATCTACACCTGAACTTTGTGACCTATTTGCTAAAATCATATGTTCAAAATTTAAGATGTCAATGATGGGCAAAATCTCATTTTTCTTAGGACTACATATTTTTCAAAATCCTAGAGGCATCTTTATTAACCAGTCAAAATATGCCCTTAAATCTTTAAAAAATATGGTTTTGACTCTTATGACCCAGTGGATACTCCCATGGTGGAGAAATCTAAACTGGATGAGGATAAAGAAGGGAAAGCCGTTGATCCATCACACTATCATGGCATGATTGGCACCCTCCTTTATCTCACAGCCAGTAGACCTGACCTACAATTTGCTATATGCATGTGTGCCCGGTATCAGGCTAGGCCTACCAAAAAACACTTACATGCGGTCAAAAGGATCTTTCAGTATCCAAAAGGAACCGTTAATCAGGGACTATGGTATTCGAAGGATTCTTCAATTACACTAACAACATTTATAGATGAGGATCATGCTGGTTGTCAAGATACATGCCGTAGCACATCTGGTAGTATGCAGTTCTTGGGAGATAGACTTGTTCAGAAAAGCGCTGCGATATCCAGTACGAAAGCTGAATATATTGCTATGTCGGGATGTTGTGCTCAAATCCTTTGGATGAGATCACAGCTTA
>BQNB010142712.1:0-12358 GCA_026074375.1 Tanacetum coccineum | reverse complement strand
TGGTCAACAGGTGGTGGTATGTATAGAGATGGTAGTAATGGTGGTAGTGGGGGTGATGGTAATGCGGCAGTAACTGCATCAATGAGAGCCTGAGTGGATGTTATCCTGAGTGTCTGGATTTGGGTTGGACACCCAGATGATAGTAGTGATGGTGATGGCATAGGTAGTGGTGATGAATGTGCAGGTGGGGCTGTGCACCTAGCAATGCGCTCTCCTGCAGAGGGTGGTGATAGTGAGATAGGTGGTGATAGTGATGGAGTAGTCATGGCCAAGAGTCTCTCAACCTCTGCCTCTGGTGGAAGGGATATGGAGGTCTGAGGCCGGACGGTAATCCTAGTCCCAATAGTAATGTCAGTGGAGGGTGGTGGTATAACAGGCTCTGTTCCCTCAAGTGGGAAAACAGGCTCATTGGTATGTGTTTAGTTACACATACCTTTTACCTTTAAAAACAAGTTAAAATAACCAAAAACGGACTTAAAATGCCAAAAATATGCTTGTTTTGCTAATTGTGTTGTGCAGGAACGGATATCTAAGAAAAGGACGAAAAACGAAGCCAAAACGACAAAACCGGACACGGAATGGAAAAGCGTGGAAAAGACAAAGTCAAGACAAAGCCCAAGTCTGAAAAAGTCAACCAAAGTCAACCCCGACAAATCCAAAGTCAAACCCGAAGCCATAAGTGAAGAAAAATAAGTTTAGGGGCCAAAATTGCCAAGTCCCTAACTTATTTAATGAAGAAATAGAGAAGATGCTTGTGAGGGACCCAATCTGCCAATACACTAAAGATATACCTCAAGGACCCAACCTGCCAAAACTTAAAACTATTAACCACCAAGGACGTGTGATGCAAAGTCCCTCATAACAATGAGGGACTAAACATGTCAAATCCCCAAACGTTTATATACACATGGACTAAAATTGCAATAACATCTCTAACTTTGAGGGGCTAGTTGTGACAAACTCCCAAACCCTCACCCCGTTTTTAAATTACTGTACATCTTCTTGACTCATTTCCCGCCAAACTTATAATACCCCAAACCTGTCCCTTTCCACCTCGTTGACCTCCCCATGTCCCTCCAAACCCTTCACTCTCTTAAGTCCCACCCCCACATGGGCTGTTATCCAAGCTGGCAATCCCAAATCACCTTATTGGCCAAGAACAATCAAGGGTGTTGATGAATTTGTGTGGGCAGCAAGCATAACCAAGGGCCAGGATTGATTTGAGTTTCTACACACACAACAAACACAAGACGGGTTTTGTGTCTACAAAGAAGCACACAAGGAAGAGGACAAGAAGAGAAGACAAAAGTCAAAACCCTAGCTAGTAGTTTTTCTATATAAATCTTTTGTAAGCCCTTGAGGCAAAGAGTGAGAGTTTTATTTAGAAGTTCAGTTTTAGTTTTCTAAGTTTTTAACCTAGCTTTTATGTACTTGTATTTTTTTTAATGAAAATTCAGTTTATCTCTTAAATTGTGTTCCAAGTTCTTGTTTCCTTTAAGCTCACTTCTAAGCTCTTATATAAGCCCTTTATAATCTGTTTTAAAACCTTAATACAAGAATTTAAGAAAAATTAAAAAGAAAAAAAGAGTTACTTTGTTTGAATTAAGCAAATGGAAGAATGCCGAATTGGAAGGCCTCATTGGGTGCATAGTTAAGCTTGTATATAAGCTTGGTGTAGGGTTTTGAGCTTAATATAGGGTTCATACACCTCCTGAATAGAGCAAGGAGCCAAGTTTACACTCCCTTTTTTAAAATTCTGGCCATTAAAGTTACTGTGAGCATAGCTTATTTTAGCTTAATTATGTCATATTGTGCTTCTTTTCTTTTGCCATCTTACCCTTTAGTGCTAAACCATGCATGTTTAATAATCCTCTTTTAAAAACCTGTTCTTAAACTAGTCTTTATAGGTTTAAAATCCGTTTTTAAAATTATAAAGGGGTGTTTGGTACAAGCCCAAAATGGGTCAAAATGGTGTCATCATGGGTTGTGGCCATTTGGCCAAATTTGGTTAGCATTATTAAGCTTATTCAAACATTTGAGCTTATGAGAGCTTATGAGTTAAAACATATGATTAAAACTAAACTGATGATTTCATTAACTTTCAAAACAGATTACAAAGCTTGAATAAAAGAAATTACAATTACTTTTAAAAGGAAAATTACGTTTAACAAAAACTAAGCTCAATTCTACTACTACTCTAAAACGGGAAAAGAATATGATATGTGTGTGAGGAGTGTGGGAATTTATAGCAACCACTGAAGCTTCTAGGCTCAAAAACGGTTAGACCTCCTCCAAACCTTGACCCTTGATCATTTACAATGATTGGATAATGATTTTCATCCGTTAGATCACCAAATGATCTCACACTGATTGCCAGCGTGGCAGTCCGTGATTGAGACATTTGTGCTACTTCTGTGAGTGCCTTAAGTACAAAACCCATCATTCTTTGTGCTTCTACTCCTGCCAGCGTGTCATTCTTTGATGTGATAGACCAATGAGGTGAGTTTGATGATGTCTAACTCTGCCCATGTGTAAATGATTCCATGAATTGTCCTTTGTACTCTTCAATTAAGAAAAGCCCATTGTTTTGATTATGTTGGTAAATTGGGAGTGATGGGTGAATAGTGATTTTACTTGGCGCCCTTTTCTAACTGAAAACGGGTAAAAGGTTTTTAAACGTTGGGCTTATGTCAAGAATGGTCCTTGTGGTTGGTTTAGTGAAAGTGTAGTGTAAAATAGGGTTTAGGAAATAGCAAGAATGGTCCCTGTGGTTTTATAAAAAGGGTGTGGGCTAGGGTTTTGTGCTTTTGGATCCGGGCATGGCCCATTTAGGTTTAGGGACCATTTGTGCCATTTTTGAAATTTAAGGGACTATTTGGGTAACATTTAGGATTTGTCTTCTAGTGAGTTGACTTCTGTTGACCCATAGTTGACTGAAGATTGACTTTTTCTGGCTTTGGCTTCCGGCTTTTGCACGCTCTTCTGTTCTCGTGTCCGTGCTTGCCCGTTTTTGACGGTTTTCTTGTGATTTTTGATATATCCATACCTGCACACACAAAACACAAATACAAGCATATTTTTGCCATTTTAGTCTGTTTTGGTTCATTCAGGGTCATTTTAGGTATTAACGGATATGTGTATTTTACACTTATCAACTATCTTTACGGAACCAGATGCACCGTGTTCACCGACCATAAAAGCCTACAACACATTCTGGATCATAAGGAGCTTAACATGAGGCAACGCCATTGGCTAGAGATGTTAAGTAATTACGATTGCGACCAAGGTTATAAATAGCGTGAAGCGTGACGTAGCGGCATAGCCAAGCCTTAAGCTTTAGCGTGAGGCGTTGTGTCATTGCGTTTTTAAGGCGTGACTCAAAGCAGCAAAAAATATTTATTGAGTGGTCAATAGTAGTTAGCTACTAGGCTTAAAATTGAGTTATAGAGTTACTAAGCCCGAATTTCATGCAACCCAAATTATATATACTTGTAAATAAGCTCAAGTCCAATAAATATCTTAAAAAAATTCAAAAAAAATACATCTCTTAAAAGCTTCAAAAAAAGGGGCCACGCCTTGCGTTATAGCGCGCTATATCACGCTTTATTACACGCCATGCCTTGGCCTGTTTCGTAACGTGGAGGCTACGCCTCGCGCTATGGCGCCGCTATAGCACGCTATTTAGAACCCTGATTGCGACATTCGTTATCATCCAGGGAAAGCAAACGTAGTGGCCGATGCGTTGAGCCGTAAGGAACGGATTGAGCCATTGCGGGTTCGAGCCTTAGTTGTGACAATTGGCTTGGATCTTCCCAAATGAATTTTAGAAGCCCAGATCGAAGCCTTGAAAACAGAAAATCTTGTAAATGAAGACGTAGGCGGTATAATCAGAAAGGATATACCCAAGGAAAGGCTGGATCCACGTGTCGACGGGACCTTATGTTTACACGACAGGAGTTGGTTGCCTTGCTATGGAGATTTAAGATCCGTGATTATGCACGAATCTCACAAGTCAAAATACTCAATCCATCCCGGTTCGGAAAAGATGTATCAAGACATGAAAAAGCGATATTTGTGGCCCAATATGAAGGCAGACATCGCCACCTATGTTAGCAAGTGCTTGACATGTGCAAGGGTCAAGGCCGAACATCAAAGGCCATCGGTATTGCTAGTACAGCCTGAGATACCAGAGTGGAAGTGGGATAATATCACGATGGATTTTATCACTAAACTTCCTAAGTCATCACAAAGTTTTGTCACCATCTGGGTGATTGTGGATCGGCTTACAAAATCTGCCCATTTCTTGCCAATAAGGGAGAATGATCCGTTAGACAAATTGGCAAGGTTATACTTGAACAGGATAGTAGCAAGACACGAGATACCTGCTTCAATTATCTCTGATCGTGATGGGAGATTCACATCTAATTTCTGGAAATCATTTCAGAAAGCTTTAGGTACAGATATAAGCATGAGCACTGCGTATCATCCAGAAACTGACGGCCAGAGCGAGAGGACTATTCAAACTCTCGAGGACATGCTACGTGCTTGCGTGATCGATTTTGGCAAAGGCTGGGTTAAACATTTGCCATTGGCCGAGTTTTCATACAACAACAGTTATCACGCTAGCATAAAGGCCGCACCTTATGAGGCACTGTATGGTCGAAAATGTCGATCACCGGTGTGCTGGGCCGAGGTTGGGGAAGCTCAACTGACTGGTCCAGAATTAATCCAAGAAACAACGGAAAAGATCATCCTGATCAAGCAAAGGATGCAAGCTGCTCAGGATCGACAAAAGAGCTACGCTGATAGGAAGCGAAAGCCAATGGAGTACGAAGTTAGGGATAGGGTTATGCTCAAGGTCTCACCATGGAAAGGGGTTGTGCGATTCGGTAAGCGGGGCAAGCTGAATCCAAGATACGTCGGACCTTTCAAGGTGATAGCAAAAGTTGGGAAAGTTGCCTACAAGCTGGAACTTCCCCAAGAGTTGAGTAGAGTTCATCATACTTTCCATGTGTCTAATCTGAAGAAATGTTACGCTGACGAACCATTAGTCATGCCGTTAGAAGGAATTCATGTTGACGATAAGCTCCAGTTTGTGGAAGAGCCCGTTGAAATCATGGAACGGGAGATCAAACGATTGAAGCGAAGCCGGATACCATTGGTTAAGGTTCGCTGGAACTCTAAGAGAGGTCCTGAGTTCACCTGGGAACGTGAAGATTCGTTCAAACAGAAATACCCACAACTCTTCATAAACCGGGCTACGTCATCCGCTACAAGGTCTTAAGCTTTGAGGACAAAGCTCTTTTAACGGGTGGAGACTGTAACATTTCTTAATTTCAGGTCATTTTACGACATCTATTATTTGTCACTATTTATTTTGGTCCGATACGCGTTTACTTTTAAATTAACTTTTAAGATAAATCGCGTAGACTAGAAATAATCATTTAATGTAAACGGTCATCAAATAAATTAAGGTTTACATCCATCAAGTAATATATAATTATTAAGAAGATAATTATCAACTGGCGTGTTTTATTTTTACTGGTCACGTAAAAGGGTTACGTTTCGCAATAAAAGTACATTTGGACACACCTCGAAAATACCTAGACTTACCTAGACTCAAACCAATACCCACTTTTACCACCTTAACACAAAAATAAATCAATTTTATGTATATAACCCATAAGGGGGGTGGTTATACACTTAAACCAACTAGGAAATCTCCAAAATCTTATATAAGTACATGTACAACTATGGTTTAATTAAAACTTGTACTTAATGTTCCTAGATAGCTAAATACCCATTGGTTAATAACCATTTATTCCTTGTTTTTCCTTTAGTGCCGTGGCTAAGCAAGCTACACACACACAAATCATAAGATTTCTAGTATCTAAGCATATCTTGTACAAATATTGGGTAATTAAGGAATGTACTTAGTTGTTTTATCAAAACAATGTGTGACTAACTAAAAACCACAAAACCACAAGGGTTAGAGCTCGGTTTGGTTTGTTTGAGGGACTAGGAATGTTACCTAGCTCATTTGCCTATAAATACACACTCACATTTACACTAGAACACTTCTTAAACTCTCAAACTCTCTCAAGGATAAACCATACTCCCTTACTCTTTTCTCTTCTTTTATTCGAGTCATAAAACCGCAAACACACACCTTCCTTAGTACATTCAAACCTAAAGTGTATACTAGAGTATCCACACGAGGTCACAAGAAGGTTTACGAGCTAAACTTGGGCATTTGAATAAGCTTTGAAGCTTGGTTGGGTTACACGATTTTGTTAACACTTGGGTTAACCACACGACACGTTTGAAGAACTCTAGGACCTTTTGTAAATCGCGACGAACTCCTACATTTCGTATTTTGAATGTTTCTTTGGTATTTAATCGCGTATGCCAAGTCGTATGTGGTTAGCAAGTTGTTCATGAACGTGAACACGCATGGTTCATCCCATGCGTGGCACACGTACGTGTATATACGTATGTAATACTTGTGTGGTGCTAGAACGTGATAAGAATATGTACAAATAATCGAATATAACTAGACATGTTCATTTAACACCGAGTAAGGAAACTAAAATGGATACAATAACCCTTACACTCGAATAATGCATAAACCACACGTAAACTTTTAAAGAAAATGTAACGACATGGCTAGGGAAGGAGTATATGAGACTCTTAAACGTTTGCATGTTATGGGTCGCGATTAGGAAATGATAGGCACATTGTTTTGGTGCTAGACGATCTAACGAAAACCCACATGAAACCTTAATAAACCATTGGTATGCGTTTAATTACACATACTTTTCACTATTAAAATTGGACTTAAATGACCAAAAACGTACCAAAAATACATTGTATTTGTATGTTTTCACTTATATTGTGCAGGAAACGGATATCCGACAAAAGAACGAAAAATCAAGCCAAAAACGATAAAACCGTGCACAGAATGGAAAAGCGTGGAAAAGACAAAGTCAAAGTCAAAGCCAAAAAGACATCAAGTTGTAAAACTACAAGGACTAAATTTGTAATTATGGATAATATAACTTTAGGGGCCATTTCTGCCAAACCCCTAAAGTTATACACCAAAAGGACCATTTTTGCAAAGCACACATATAACTTGAGGGGCTGTTTTGCCAAATCCAAAAATACAAAACACCACAAGGACTAACTTTGCAAAACAAACAAACAATCTCAGGGACTCTTTTTGCCAAATTTTAAAACCCTTATCCTGCCCCAACTTTTATAAATCTTACCCGCCAAAACTTAACCCAAATACTGTTCATCATACCCTCCCTCCCACCCCCCCCACGTGACATTGGTACCAAGCAGACAAACCCATCACCACCACTCAACCCCACCTCACAAGAACCCAAAAACACCTTGGCAATCCCCTGTATGCCCATTGGCTAATGAAATTGAAGGCTGTGATGACTTTGTTTGGGCTCCAAGAAAAATAAATGGCCAAGATCACTTTGTTATCCCTTTCACACAAGAAGCAAACAAAAAAATCTGTGTCTATGGCCAAAAGCCATTAAAACACTGTTCACTGTCTTTTTTGGCTTATAACCTGCCATAACCATCCAAAACCATCACCACCACTATCCCTACCCCTACATGGGCTCATTGCCACTATGGAAATCCCATGGTTTACCATTGGCTACACGAAATCAAGGGTATGGATTGAATGGATTGGGGACCAAGAAAGATGAAGGGCTAGGATGATTTTGAGCTTCTCCCTCATATAGAAAGCACAAGAAACACAACCTCAAGTGAAGACCTAGAATAGTTTAGTATAAAATGTAGCTTGTATTTTCATTTTATGTGTGTCGAATTTTTAAGTTTCAAGGCAAAAGCTTGTAACTGAAATCTTTGTACCATTTTCATTTCTGCATTTTAAATATAATTGTCATTTAAATTACTTGTCATTTTAATTACTTGCACTTAAATTTCTTGCAATTTACTGTTTTCATTTAAATTCATGCCATTTACTTATTGTCTTTAAATTTCTGTTGTTTAAGCTTAAATATAATCTTTTTAGTTTTTAAAAGTTTTTTTATATAAAGTTGTTATCAAGGTCTGTCAAGCAGAAAAGTAGTTTTCACCACTTAAGGGGGTGTTTGGGAAAAGGGTCAAACTGGGTCATTTTGGTCTTTAAAGACCCATTGGGTCATTTGCCTTTCTTTAACAATCAATATTAAGGTGGTTTGAATATGTTTTTCAGAATTTTTGATTTCAATAAGCTGTTTTTAAGTTTCCCTTATTTTGTCTTATAAACTGTTATCACAAAAGCAGTTTATAAGCTCCTTTGATTAAGCTTAAAAAAAACCTGTGTTGAGACTTGATTTTGTGTCACTTTTGTGTGTAAAATGCAGTAACATAAAGTCATTTTGGTCTCCTTTGTTTTTGTCAATTCTGTCATTTGTTTTTTTTTGTCAAGTGTTTTTAGCTAAAAAGTGCCTTTTTCAAATCCCATTATCAGATGGTAGCTTTTGTTTTTGGCTTTCAATTTTTGGTGCACAAGCTCACTTAGAGCTATGATCCATCTCTTTTTACTCTATTTTCAGTTTTGAGCTTATTTGCCAGCTTATTTATAAGCTGGCTTTAAGCCCCTTTGAAACTAGTAAACATCTCCCCTGGTGCAAAAGCTTCTTTTCAAGCCTCTTTTTCTTGCTTATTTGTTTATAAAACCTTAGAATTTTTTGGCTTTTCTAGAAAGCCCATAAGTTCAGCTTCAAACTTGTATAAGCCATTGGTCCCCTAGGCCCCTCTAGTAGCTTATTTTTAAGTTCAAAGAGCCCTATTTGACTGGTTTGTATGCAGCATTAGTACCCTTAGCTTATGTTGCTTTTCATAGCTTATAGCCTTATCTCCTTAGCTTTTTATTACCTGTAGTTGCTTATTAGGTTTAGGTCCCCCTGTTTTGCTTATTACCCTTTTTTTTCTTCCCTAGCTTATGTTACCCCTTAAGTAGCTTAATCAGTTTAAGTGCCCCTTAGGACTTAGTTAAAGTAGTATAATTTGCCTTTAAATTGTTGCTTAATTTCCCTGCATTTTGCTTATATTTTTATGCTTATTTTTGTGCTGTCTTGCTTTTTAGGATTAGTCATTTAACCGTTTTTGCTTATTTGGTTCCCACTTTTGCTTATTTGCCCCATAAGAAGCTTAACAGTTAGCTAGTTTTAGACCATAGATAAAAAGTGAAATTGCCATCTCAGATTGCTTATAATTTTTGCTTGTTTTGAGTTTTTGTAAAAAAAATCCTTTTTTAAAACTTGCTTATTTTCTTGTTGTTTATAAGTTTTTAAAAAAAAGAAAAAAAATTATTTTCATAAAAAAGAAAAGGCCAAGGCTCGAACCCTGGACCTCTCCCTTCCACACACACGATTTAAACTTTATACTTGTTTTTCCATTTAAGCCATCAGCTCTTAATAGCTTATTACTGGCTTATTTATAAGCCAAATTTTCAAACTTTTATTTTTCATAGATCCATCACCCTTTAATCTATTTTTCTGTATTTTTTCATAATTTTCCAAATTAGTTTGCTATTTTTAAACATTTTATTTCTTTAAATCTGTTTTTAAATCATTAAAAATAAAATAAAAATCAAAAAAATAATTTTCTCTTTTAGAAAATTTCATTTTGTCATATTGCACCTAGGAAAAATACATTTGCATCCGTAGGGTTAATATTTTAAGATTTTGTTTTTTAAAGAACGAGATTCAATCCCGTTCTCGTTTTCTTGCGTTTTTAGCTTTAAACACCTCCGTTTTTGGTCTAGTTTTCTTTATTCTCACTTTTTAGTCATTTAAGATTTATTAAAAGTTAAAAATTCACTTTAGGATTAAAAGTCGTTAAATTAGGTTTTTAAGTCGCGTTTTTACGATTCCATTATCGGGTTTGAGTTTAAATCCTTTCTAGCTTACGTTTTTAGGTTTAATTTATTCGTTTTTGCATTTTAACTGTAGAAATAGATAATCAAATCAAATCTTTGACTATTCAAGCATGATCCCCAAACCTCGACTCGATTTTCCATTCACCCCTTCCAAGTTTAACCGGTTTTTGCACCGTTTTTGGTCCTCGTAAGCTCATTGTTTCAACCAACAAAAGTTTCACGTACTTCAAGTTCAACAACGATTTCACTACACACATTTTTTATTCATGATTTTTTTCTTGATTTAGTAAAATCCCGTAAAAGTCATTCTTTTACGGTTTTTAAGTGCATAACTTGTAAAATCCCCGTGAACTTAATTGATAACTTAAAACACACCAAACACGATGCTAACACTAAAAACGATCCGAATAAGATTTCACAGAATGTTAAAGACGGCTAAAGATTTGGATTACGATGACAAGTGGATCACAAAGTTGAATCGGTACACTTATTTGAGATTGAGGGTCATTTCGAAGGCGTGTTCTTATTTTTATCTTGAGTCGTGGTTGGCTGGATCATGAAGCTTTCAATGATATCTGCTCAGAGCTAATTTAAAGTTGAAGACTTGGTTTATCTAGTTTTCCGAGCATCCAAGGGGTGGGATGTGGTATGACCTGGTTAACTAATTCACTTAAAGAGGTACGTTTTAGTACTCAGATGTCACACCTAAGACATGTTGAAAATCGCAAGAGGTGAAGGAGTGGTCTCATGAACTTTGGGTGGGGTATTGGATACTTAGAGATTGCTTGGAGCACAATTCTCTACACCAATCTATCCAACAATTAGCGCAAGCTTAATCCACAAACCATGAAATCTACTTCATTTCAAGTTATGGTAATCAGGTTTACTTCATCAGTGTTACATTCCAATAGCCTACAAACGGTTGGTAAAGATGGATAGCCAGAGAGAGGTTTATGATAGAGATTCTGATCACAATTGATTCTCAACAGGGTAAGATCTGAGCTAACTTATTTCTCACACAAGTAACTCAAGTAAAATGCGCGTCCAAGGGTTGCTGATTCCGACATGTCGAAAACCATCAAGGGGAAGAGAAGGATTCACACTTGAGCCTTTTGCCTTCTTTTTCTTAAAAGCTTGACATAAGACATCTTTCTTGAATTTTTTATAATAGGCCATGCCGGGAAGACAAATGTCATAACCGCAGAGAATATCAGCGCTTTAACTTATGGCTTTTGGGTGCATTTCTTTAGACACATGGGGGAAGTGATATCTTGAGACCTTTAATATGCATTATTTGAATTTCCAGGGGGAAGTGTTGTGAGAAGAATTATTCAAGCGTGAGAAGATACGTTGCTGATCCAGTTAATGCTTACCCCAAACGATCAATCACTAAGCTTATTCTTAAAGGAGCAGTAATATTTGATGTGGTATCCTACCAGTTCCGCTGTGCACTTAATTATTCTAAGCTTGTAAGTAAGCTTTGAAACTGCTCAAGAGAGGATTGCTAGTTTGGGGGGAAGCTTTGAAAGCTTCTAAATAAAGAATATGTGGCATGAATTAGGGGGAAGCTGATTCATTGCTAGTTTGGGGGGAAGCTTTGAAAGCTTCTAAATCATGTATATGAGGCACGAATTAGGGGGAAGCTAATTCAGAAGCTTCTCCTTAACCAGAAGTGTATGGGTTACTTAGTTCGTGCCTATTACAGTATTTCTCCTACAAAGTACTACAAAGATGATTCATGTTGGAGTGCAGACTTGAAGTCAAACACCACAGAAGACGTCATCAGCATATGAAGCTTCATGGAAGTTCTTGTTCTTAATCATTATGTACTTGTTAGGAAATTATTGTAAGTAATTCTGTATATCGTCCCGTGGGGGAAGATTGTTGGGAATTCACTTTTACGTGACGACATTACAGAATTACCATAGTTTATCATAGTCACATACGCGAGGACTAGAATAGGCAACTATGTATAGTTTAGAGGCGTATGGGCTATATATACCCCTCTATGGCTTCCATAGAGGGGTTGAGTCATTTGGCATTGTTGAGTCATTTGTATCCTTCATTCATTTTCCATCTAATATCACAAGTCCATCTTCCATCTCACTACTTTCTCTCACTAAAATGGCTATCATGTGGTTTGACTCACCTAGACCACCGGATCATAGTTTTCGTGAATCTTCAATTGGTATCAAGAGCCATGGCTACATACTCTTGGGTCGATTTTGTTTGTGTTCGTGTTGATGGCTTATTTTCGTGTGCTTATTCTATCAAAAAAGGTCGAGTTATTTTTTTTTGTCAACTGTTTCTGTGTTATAACAGTATCATTTTTTGTTAAGTTTTTTTTTCTTGGTTCTTATTTTGTTTTACTGTTCAACAAAAACAAAAAGGGGTGAGTCTTTGGTTTATACAAAAAAAAAACCAGGGTTTGTTTATTTCTTGGTTTTATTC
>BQNB010142710.1:0-17096 GCA_026074375.1 Tanacetum coccineum | reverse complement strand
AAGGATATTGGCGGCTCAGAAGGAGGCTATTGATGAGTCTGCAGGATTGCAGAAAGGTTTAGATGAGATGATAGAATAGAGAAGTGATGGGACTTTGTACTACCTGGATCGAATATGGGTGCCTTTGAAGGGTGATGTGAGAACCCTGATAATGGATGAAGCCCATAGGTCGAAGTACTTTGTACACCCAGGAGCTGATAAGATGTATTATAACCTTAAAGATAGGTATTGGTGGCCTGGAATGAAGAAGGATATAGTTGTATATGTTAGTAAGTGTTTGACTTGTTTAAAGGTTAAGACTGAGCATCAAAGGCCATCTGGCCTGCTCCAGCAACCTGAGATTCTCGAATGGAAGTAGGAAGGAATAGCTATGGATTTTGTGACTAAGTTGCCTAGGACTAGTAATAGGCACGACACAATCTAGGTCATTGTAGACCGATTGGCTAAGTCTGCTTGTTTTCTACCTATGCGTGAGGATTATAAGATGGATAGGTTGGCTAGATTGTACTTGAATGAGATAGTTTCTAGACATGGTGTGCCGATCTCGATCATATCGGATCGTGATAGTCGTTTCACATCAAGGTTTTGGCAGTCAATGCAAGAGGCATTAGGAACTCGGTTGGACATGAGTACGGCTTACCACCCTCAGACTGATGGTCAGAGTGAGCGTACTATTCAGACTTTGGAAGACATGCTTAGAGCGTGCGTCCTGGACTTCGGGGGAAGTTGGGATGTTCATCTTCCGCTGGTTGAGTTTTCGTATAATAATAGTTATCATTGTAGTGTGAGATGTGCGCCGTTTGAGGCATTGTATAGTAGAAAGTGTCGTTCGCCAATTGTGTGGGCTAAAGTTGGAGAAGGTCAGTTGATAGGACCTGAGTTAGTGTAAGAGACTACTAAGAAGATCTCGCAGATTAAGGATAGACTTAAGGCTGCGCGTGATCATCAGAAAAGTTATGCTGATAGGATGAGAAAGCCTCTAGAGTTTAGTGTAGGTGACTATTTCTTGCTCAAAGTGTCACCTTGGAAAGGTGTTGTAAGCTTTGTAAAGAAAGGAAAGTTAGCACCTAGATTTGTTGGACCTTTTGAGATTATTGAGAAGGTAGGTCCGGTGGCCTACCGGTTAGATTTGCCTAAGGAGTTGAATGGTGTTCATGACACATTCTACGTGTCGAACCTTAAGAAGTGTTTGGCTGATCCAACACTGTAAGTGCCCTTGGATGAGATCCAAGTTGATGCTAAGTTGAATTTTGTGGAAGAGCCTGTGGAGATTTTGGAGAGAGAGTTTAAGAAGTTAAAACAGAGTGGAATTGCCATTGTTAAGGTACGATGGAATTCGAAACGTGGTCCTGAATTCACGTGGGAATGTGAAGACCAGATGAAAATGAAGTACCCGCATCTGTTTAGTGCTTATAGTAGTTGAATTTCAGGGTCGAAATTCTCTTAAGGGGGGTAGAATATAACCTTTGCCCTTTTTGTGTTCTGAATATTTCATTTATAGTCCTTTGACTATTTGACTTTTGTCAATTTATTCAGATATTGTACCGTGTTGACGGTGGTAATTTTATGAGAATTGTGATGAATTATGGTTTATTGTGAATAATAGTCCTTTTTAGAGGTTATTATTGGGTTATTTGTATTCCGGGTGGTTTGACCCGTGAATGTTAAAAAATGCCAAAAAACAAGTCTGACACGTCCGTTAATGTCCAAATGAGTTTTGAAGGGTTTACGGTGTAAGTATGGCAAATAAATACTCTAAGTTAATGGAAAAGTATTTTTAAGGTGAATAAAAATGCTAATTAACTTTGGGTAAATTTTACGGTTGAGTTTTACGAGCTTTTAAGTTATCCCGACATGAAAAGTAAGACCCGAGACCCCATAGGATCCCATGGCCGGTCAATAGGGTCAAAAGGGGACAAGGAGGCACTTTTTTAGCAAGCTTGTCCCAAGATGTGTACATTTATAATGCTTATCACTAGGCATTCCATTCATTCCAATTTTCATTTCAAAAAAAAATAAAACACACACTTGTGTGTGTGTGTGTGTGTGTCTAGTTCGTCCGCCCCTAAACCACCACCAAACCACCATAAATTTTCCAACTTTGATCGAGAACGTGATATTCCAGGTTGATACGAGTGTTTGGGTATTCATTTAAACAACGTTTGGGTTGTCCGATTCGTGTCGAAATCTACATTTTTGAAAATTTTCTTGTAAGTTTTCAAATTTAAATTTCGTTTGTCCTTTTGGGCTTATTTTGATGCATAGATGTTAGTTGTACAAGTTGATCGTTGTGAAAATCGATTTTTGGAAACGAAATGAATATAAAGGGGTGTTTGGCTTGCGTCATTCGAAAGAGAAACAAAGAGGTTTTTGTAGTTTTGATGTTGTGGTCATGATGGTTGAATAACATATGTTGCCAGATAGCTTATTTTTTATAGTAGCTTGTATAGCTTATTCGGGCTTATTTCTAAGCTATTTCTTGGCTTATTTTGGGCTTATATGCCACGTGAATTTTCAAAATCACTAGGGAAGTGATTTTTGATTATTTCGTGTTATCCCGTATGTTCGTGGACTATTTTTGAGGCTTATGGTAGTAACCAAATGCGATATGTAGCTTATTAGCTTAATTTCAAGCTTAATATATGTATTGTGGAGCTTATGGACTCGCGGCCCAATAAGCCTATTTAAGCCGTGGCTTAATGGGAGGGCTTATTGTGGTCTGGATTATTTTCTACTTATAAGTATGAGCTTATGTATGTTATTGGGCCTTGATTTTGGGCTTGGATCGTATTTTGGAAGTTTAAATACCTTAATGGACCCTTATTGGGCCTTAAAGCCCAATAAGTGATACTTAGTCGTTTTGGGAGTTTTGACAAACTTTTGGGAATTGAAAAGTACTTGTGAAGTTATATTGAAAGTCTTTTGAGAAAGCGTTTTGGGAAAACATCGTGAAATGTGATTTTGGAATTGGTTCGAAAAGTGTCGAAATTGTGAAAAGTGTTTTGAAATTAAGGTTTGGAACCTTGGAAAACGTTGTATAAACGTACGGGTCAAACCCGACGGGAGATTGAGAACGACGGGGGGCTCGAGCCCTCGATAATCTGAGGACTGCCACGGGGGAAGAATCCTTAGAAAGGCTGGTCTATCGAGAGGGAACGAGGAATTCTCAACGAAAAAAGTGCTCTCTGAAGCCCCCCCTCTTTTTAGCCATAGACTGGGTAGATTCTTTCGATTCTTCAATGAAAGCCTTCATGAAAGCTGCAACATGATAAAGGATATCCTATCTTCTCGCTCTGTCTGCTTAATGCCTTCTATTGAATCGATACACCACTAAATTGTTTTGAGTACTTGTACAATGCGTTTAAACTCTATGCATCAAACGTGAAAATTGTTTTGGTAGTGAATGATTAAAATGGGGCATTAACTGGACTAGATCGTGTGCGGACGTCGTTGCATTTGCTTGTGTGATTGAGATTTGGTTGCTAAGGCTTGCTTGAGGTGAGTTCTCGTAGCCCCACTTTTTACTGTTTTTCCATAAGGGAAAAATGATACTCAAATGTGTTTTGAAATATTTTGAATTAAACTGTGCAAAATGTGGTTTTGTTTTGGGACAAGATATGTGCTTATGACTGCTATGTGCTCCAGCTGGTAGGCCATACTCATGTCCTGCCTTAATCTAGTGCTCCAGGTTTGTTTGCATATATATTCACTATCATATTGCACTATTGTCTACTATTTTGAGATATTGGCACAGCTTTTGGGTTTAAGGTCAAACCTATGAGCTCACCAACATTGTTGTTGACGTTTTCGAGTATCATTTTCAGGTGAAGTGAAAGATGAATAAGTTGATGATATGTGATAGCAGACTTAAAAGTATCCCATGTGGATTTTTCATGAGAAGTCTTGCTTGCTTGTTTGTTTTATTTTGGTATTCGGATGTTTCTAGCTTAAGTTTGGATTTGGACCCCTGTGTGGGCTATTTGGAATTGTAAGATATTATGGTTTATGATAGTGATTTGGGACATCACTCGAGGTGTTCGAGTTTGATGGTCTTCGTAACACTTGAAGTTTATGCATTGTAGTTTTTCTCAATATTGTATCTTGTGTTATGATTGATCATTATGTTGCATTCTCGAGTTTCTGCCATTGTCGGGGTGTGACAGATAAAGTGGTGAAACCACATCAACAAGACTTATTTGGTACTGTTTTGTGCATGTTTTAGATTTTAGTGCTACACTGCTACAATATGACGCTAACTGTGAGCAAGTTGTTTACAGTACGCATGGATCAATTTTTCTTTATGTAATACAGGATAATAGGCCTTACTCGAGCAAACTGCTTTTGTTATGTAAACTTCAAGGTACCTCTTTTCTACTTTTGCAGATTGCAGACATGTCACGAAAATGTAAAGAGCAACGAGCCAATTGATGTCGGTTCTTTTTTTCCTTCCTTTGGCCACGTTTGCAACATTTACTTGTGTTGTGAGCTGATGTTGGTGTTTTTTTCTTTGGTCAGGTTCCTTGAATAACATGGATGTGTGTGGCGAGTATGCCTTGAAACTACGACAGTGGAGATTTATAAGATTCTCCTCGCAGTTTAAGATTAAAACTAAAATTACCGATGCAAATGACTGCCTTATTGTTAGACCTGTCGGTGTATTTGAAGCTATCCAATCAACATAGTGTTGGTATTCTGCTTAGTCCATGACGGATTAGGCCCAACACTATTGGGGCCCATCTTGGGTTCTCTATTTATCCTTTATTTAGGGCATCCTTATGCTCATTAATAAAGTGTGAAAAAAACAAAGAAAGAAGAGAGAGTATGAAAAAGAAAAAAAAGAAAAAGATTTTCGAAAGTTATAGAGTAAGAAAAGAAAAAAAGAAGAAGATTTTCGGAGTTCTTATCACCCAAAACCCAGCAGCAGTGTTTCATCGATCCTTGGAGTTTGCACCGTCGGATCCTCATGATTTTCGGACTGAAGCTTCCTTGCATATAAAGGAAGGTTTTGACCGTTGGGATCTTGATTTTGAGGCTTGGAAGTTCTTTTTCTTACACGGGCAGATTGCAAGTTGTTTGGTGATATTCTTCCTTTCTTGTTCTTTGTTTGTTGCCATATATCTTGATATTGATTCCAAGATTATGATGATTGTTGTATGCCTCTAGTGTTATCTAGAGAAGACTTTGTGTACCTCTCTTGCTTGATAGTGGATTTAAGCGGCACTAGGTGTCCTGTGGTTTTTACCCACTTTGGGGTTTTCCACGCTAAAAGCTTGGTGTTCTTGGTGTGTGTTTGATTATCTTTAATACCTGCTGATTTGGTTGATTTGATATTGTTTGGGGGCTGGTTAGAGTTGCTTTTAGTTTGCCTTATTTGTTTACTTCCTCATAGGTTCATACGGGTTTGGGTAAGTGCTGTCAAACGAAGGTTTTGCTTCCGCATTTGTGTTTATACCGTTGTGACCCATTGCACTTTACCCGTCAAATTGGTATCAGAGCTGTAGGCTCTTGGTTGGGGACTTACCTGTTTGAACGATGGAAGCTAATACAAGTAGGATGGTTAATTTGAATGGTTCTAATTATCATGTTTGGAAAGGGAAGATGGAAGATCTCCTTTATGTGAAAGACTACTACTTGCCTGTTTTTAGTACTGAGAAACCTGAGAACAAAACAGATGCAGAATGGACTATTTTGCATAGACAGGTTTGTGGTTATATTAGGCAGTGGGTTGATGATAATGTTTTGAACCATATTTGTGAGGAGACGCATGCTCGTACTCTTTGGAACAAACTTGAACAGTTATATGCTCGAAAAACTGGAAACAACAAGTTGTTCTTAATCAAGCAAATGATGAGATTAAAGTATACTGATGGGTCCCCTGTTACCGATCACTTAAATGTGTTTCAGGGTATTATAAATCAGCTTGCAGGTATGGGTATCAAGTTTGAAGATGAGATTCAAGGCTTGTGGCTTCTTGGTACTTTACCGGATACTTGGGAAACTTTTAGGACATCCTTGTCCAACTCTGCACCAGATGGTGTTATCACCATGGAATTGGCTAAAGGTAGTATTTTGAATGAAGAGATGAGAAGAAAGTCACAAGGTTCCTCTTCACATTCAGATGTCTTGGTCACAGAAAGGCAGGGGAGAAGTAAAAGTAGAGGCCCGAGTAACAGAGGTAATCATCGTAGCAGTTCTAGCAAAGGAAAATTTGCTGATGTTGAATGTTATCACTGCCACAAGAAAGGACACACAATGAAGTTCTGCAGACAGTTGAAAAAGGAGAACAAGAAGAAAAACTACAATAATCAGAAGAACAAGCACAAGAAAGATGATGATGGTGATGACAGTACTGAAGTAAATACCACCACAGATGAGTTCTTTGTTTGTTCAGATTATGATATGGTTAACCTTGCTCATGATGATTCGAGTTGGATTCTTGATAGTGGTGCTACGTGTCATGTTGCAACACGAAAAGAATATTTTTCATCTTACACACCAGGTGATTTCGGTGTTGTTAGGATGGGTAATACTGGGCTATCTAGGATTGCTGGTATTGGAGATATTTGTTTGAAGTTTGACACAGGGATGGAATTGGTTTTGCATAATGTGAAACATGTCCCGGATATGAGACTCAATATTATCTCAACAGGTCTTCTTGATGAAGATGGTTACCACAACAGTTCTGGTAATGGCTTGTGGAAAGTGACTCTCGGATCATTGATTGTTGCAAGAGGGAAAAGGGAATCCAAGTTATACATGACACATCCGAAGATCTCCAAGAGCATTGTCAATGCTATAGACAATGATGATATGACCGAGTTATGGCATAAGAGACTTGGTCACATGAGTGAAAAAGGGATGTCTATTCTTTCTAAGAAGAATGTGTTATCCGGTGTGCATGATATTAACCTGAAGAAGTGCTCTCACTGTTTGGCAGGAAAGCAGACTAGACGTGCTTTTAAGAGTCGTCCTTCTTTTAGGACGGAGAACATACTTGATCTGGTACATTCCGATGTTTGTGGTCCCATGAAGACTAAGACACTTGGTGGGTGTTCGTATTTTGTCACTTTCATCGATGATCATTCAAGGAAGGTTTGGGTATACACCTTGAAGACTAAAGATCAAGTATTGGATGTGTTTAAGCAGTTTCATGCTTTAGTTGAGAGGCAGACAGGGAAGAAACTTAAATGTATTCGAAGTGATAATGGAGGTGAATACATTGGCCCCTTTGACGCGTATTGTAGAGAGCATGGAATTCAGCATCAAAAGACTCCACCGAAGACACCGCAATTGAATGGCTTGGCAGAGCGGATGAATAGAACCTTGGTTGAGAGAGTCAGATGTTTGCTTTCACATGCAGGGTTGCCTGCTTCTTTTTGGGGTGAGGCTTTGAATACGGCGGTACATGTTATTAATTTAACCCCTTGTGTTCCTTTGCGTTTTGATGTTCCTGACAGGGTTTGGAGCGGCAAAGATGTTTCATACCATCATTTACGAGTCTTTGGATGTAAGGCATCTGTGCATATTCCCAAAGATGAAAGATCAAAGCTTGATGTGAAGAATAAGCCATGTGTGTTCCTCGGGTATGGTCAAGATGAACTTGGGTACAGGTTGTATGACCCAGTACAAAAGAAACTTGTTCGCAGCCGAGATGTAGAGTTTGACGAAGATCAAACTTTGAAAGATGTTGAGAAGACTGAGAAGGAGACAATTCCTCAACATAATGATGATCCTATTGACTTAGATCCGGTTCCTCCAAAACATTTTGATGCACAGTTTGGAGATGATATTCAGAATGATGAAGAACAAAATGATGAAGAACATGGTGCTGATGATGTTGATGCTCAAGAGCAACCAAACCTAGATGAAGACGTTCATCCTGAGTTGCCAGTGCCTATGCCACCATTTGTTCCACTTAGGCGGTCCACTAGAGATCATCATCCTTCCACACGCTATTCTGCAAATGAGTATGTTTTACTCACTGATGGGGGAGAGCCCGAGTGTTATGCAGAAGCTATGGAAGATGAACACAAGAAAGAATGGTTTGATGCCATGCAAGATGAGATGAAATCCTTGTATGAGAACAATACCTTTGAGTTGACGAAGTTGCCTAAGGGCAAGAGAGCTTTGAAAAACAAATGGGTTTACAAATTGAAGACTGAAGAGTATACTCCTAGACCGAGGTACAAGGCCAGATTGGTGGTTAAAGGTTTCAGTCAGAAGAAAGGTATTGATTTTGATGAGATTTTCTCTCCAGTCGTGAAGATGGGATCTATTCGAGTTGTTCTTGGTTTGGCGGCTAGCCTCGATCTTGAGGTGGAGCAAATGGATGTCAAGACAGCTTTCCTTCATGGTGATCTGGATAAAGAAATCTATATGGAACAACCTGAAGGGTTTCAGGTTAAGGGGAAGGAAGACTACGTGTGTAGACTTCAGAAGAGTTTGTATGGGTTGAAGCAAGCACCGAGACAGTGGTACAAGAAGTTTGAGTCGGTTATAGGGAAGCAAGGCTTCCGAAAGACTTTTTCTGATCATTGTGTTTTCTTTCAGAGGTTTGGTGATGATGACTTCATCATCTTATTGCTATATGTTGATGATATGCTGATTGTTGGCAAGAACATTGGAAGAATTGCCCAATTGAAGCAAGATTTGAGCAAATCCTTTGCTATGAAAGACTTGGGGCCAGCAAAACAAATCCTTGGCATTCGGATTTTCCGCGATAGAGGTGCCAAGAAGTTGCATATATCACAAGAGCAATACATTGAGAAGGTGCTGCGCAGGTTCAACATGGATAAAGCTAAAGTGGTTAGTTCCCCTCTAACTCCCAACTTTAAGCTTACTGATAAGGATTGTCCTTCTTCTAAGAAGAATATTGAAAAGATGGATAGAGTTCCATATGCCTCAGCGGTTGGTAGCTTAATGTATGCTATGGTGTGTACAAGGCCGGATTTAGCTCATGCGGTTGGTGTTGTCAGTCGGTTCCTGTCAAATCCTGGTAAGAAGCATTGGGAAGCTGTTAAATGGATATTTCGATATCTGCGAGGTACTTCCAAATTGGGTATCACATTTGGAAATGGGAAACCCATGCTTGTTGGTTACACAGACTCAGATTTGGCTGGAAATAAGGACAACATGAAGTCCACTTCTGGATATTTGATGACCTTTGCAGGGGGAGCTGTTTCATGGCAATCAAGATTGCAAAAGTGTGTGGCCTTGTCTACAACAGAGGCTGAGTATGTGGCAGCAACGGAAGCGTGCAAAGAACTATTGTGGTTGAAAAGGTTTTTGCAAGAACTTGGTTTCAAGCAACAACGTTATGCGGTTCTTTGTGACAATCAAAGTACTATTCACCTTGCTAAGAATTCGATGTTTCATAAAAGAACAAAACATATTGATATCCGGTATCATTGGATTAGAGATGCCATTGAAGATGGTATGTTTGAACTTAATAAAGTTCATACGGATGATAATGCTTCCGATATGTTGACGAAGGCTGTAGCAAGAGAAAAGTTGAAGATCTGTTGCTCGTTCGCCGGGATGGCGAACTCATCCTCATAGACAGAAAATGGGGGAGATTTGTTGGGTATTTTCTTAGTCCATGAGGATTAAGAGCCCAACACATTGGGGCCCATCTTGGGTCCATTTAGTCCTTATTTAGGGCATCCTTATGCTCATTATAAAGTGTGAAAAATAAAGAGAGAGAAGCAGAGTAAGAATAAGAAAATAAAAGTGAGATTTTCAGAGTTCTCTATCACACAAAACTCTGCAGCAGTGTTTCCCCGGATGTTTTGCAACCGTCGCGTTGTTCTACGATTTATGAACTGTAGATTCCTTGCATTTATAAAGGAAGGTTTTGACGTTGTAGATCTTGATTTTGAGGCTAGAAGTTTGTTTTCTTATCCGGGACTAGATTGCCATGTTGTATTTTGGGTGAGTGATATTCTTCCTTTCTTGTTCTCTTATTTGTTGACATATATACTTGATATTCGATTCCATAGATTATGAATGATTTTGTATGTCTTAGTGTTATCTAGAGAAGATTTGTGTACCTCTACCTTGCTTGATAGTGGATTGTTAAGCTGGCCACTAGGTTTGGGTCGTGGTTTTTACTCACTTTGGGTTTTTCACGTCTAAAAAGCTTGGTGTTATATTTGGCTGTGCAGTTTGATTATCCTTTAATACCTGTGAATTGGTTGATTTGATATTCGTTTTGGGGGCGGTTAGAGTTGCTTTAGTTCCCTTTGTTGTTTACTCCTCATAGTTCATAGGGTTTGGGTAAGTGGTCAAACGAAGGTTTTGCTTGCATTTGTGGTTTATACCGTGGTGAACCATTGAACTTTTCCGTCAAAACACCTAAAAACTCACAAGTTTATTCATACCACCGCCCCTTTTAATAGATCTAAAGATGTCTAAACACCTTATTGTCTCCAGCCGGGATGCCAACCATTATCAAAAGAAAAAAGTAAGTCCCACCTATGATTCTATACCTCCACTACAATAGATCTTAAACAAACAATACAAGTTTGATCAAATATAAAGATATTGATCCAAAAATATATACATGATCAGAAGAACAAAAGATTGTATAAAGATGATAATCAACTTTACAAAGGGACATTTCAAGAAAATGACATCTAATGCAAAGTCCGGGTGAGAAGTGCCTAAATGAAACCTAGGCGAAAGCTGATCTTTATATTTACTGCATATGTTCATATTAACCCTTCAACTTAGAGGCTTAACATAAATGGACCAAAACTTGCAACTTTCTAAAGATGGGAGATATAGTCTCTGCACTTTAAACAACCACTAAATCAAGAGTTATAAGTTTGAACCAAAATGGTATACATTTTAACACCCCGTGCAAACTTATAAACTAAACCAGTCTCAAATCTATTACAAAAAAATGTATTGATGTTGACTTAATCTACTTAGGCCATTTAGTAAATATTATGAGTTATTGCATAAAGTCCATGTGGTCTGTCGGGTGGTTTAACGAAAATGGTCTCCAAACTTTTTTCTTTTTCCCGGAATCCTGTCTCCACCGTTTTCAACGTATCGGGGTTTTTCCCTGACCGACATTTTCCGTTTGTTTGACCGTAATTGTGGTTTTAGGTTTCAAGGACATAAATACCCTGTGTAGTTCAGAGAAATGATCAACTGTGGTTTCGTTTGTGTTTCAGATAGAATATGGCTCTTGGAGCAGTAAATTTCCGAGAAATTTTTTTTAAAAAAATTCGAATTTTTTTAATATATATTGAAACATTTCGATGAATTTTTTTTTTAAAAACTTGAATTCTTTTTATAAACTTTTCGAGAAATTTTTCTTTTAAACATTTCAAAAAAATACTTTTATACCGAACTTTTTAAATTCTCTTACAATAAATTTAAAAAAAAAAAATAAAACTTTATTTCGAGAGAAATTTTTTTAAAAAATTCGATTTTTTTTTTTAAGAAATTTAAACATTTCGAGAATTTTTTAAAAAAATAATTCGTATTTTTTTTTAAAACATTTTCAAAAATATTTTGTACGAAATTTTAATATTCTTACATAAATTTTTAAAAAAAATTTCGAAGAAAGAAATTTATTTTAAAAAAGTCGAATTTTTTTAACATAATTTAAAATTTCGACGGAAATTTTTTTAAAAAAAATTCGAATTTTTTTTAAAACATTTCGAGAAATCTTTCTTTTTTAAAATTTCAAAAATTTTTTTAACGCGAAAATTTTAATATTCATTACATAAATTTAAAAAAAAATAATTAAACAGACACTTCTAACTTAGAACAAGTTGAAATTTTTTTTATAAAAATGAAGGACTATATAATGTGATTCACAATAAAACCACAGGGACCATTATTTTTAAATGGTTATATAGGTTTTAATGTAAAATATATTTGAAAAGACACAACAAATACCCATAATGTTACGGTCATACTGACGAAAATGTTGGTCAAGGGACTAAAACCGATCCGGGTGAACAGTTGGGGGACTGGATCGGGAAGAAAAACAAAAGTTTAGGGACTCCTTTTTTCGGTAATACCGAACAGACCACAGGGACCATTTATGCAAATTAACTCTAAATATATCAGCTACATGATCTAAAGTATGAATCTTAGTAATTTCTCTATAACTAAATGAATTTTAAAATGTTTTGTCTTTTCATGAAAAACTAGGTTACTAGCAAGTTGTATAACAGAAGGGGAGCTTTAGATATTAGAAGAAAAGTAGTAGGTCAAAAATTTGTAATATTGTGAGAGAACCTTCATTAGGTCAAATTTGTAATTTATCACAGTTGAATGCTCCAAAAAAATTTTCAAACAAAACACATGGAAAAACAAAGGTGTATATTTAGTCCATATCTGAGGAAAGTGGTCCATGTATCCTAGGTTACTATGTTTTCCGATTAAGGCCTTCAGATGATAACCCTTTTGATGCCTTAAAGATTATAGAATGGGTTCTGCGGCATTATATAATAATAAGCTTGTTCACATAACTACAAAAGTCTTCTTGTGTGAAAGTGACCATTTGCTGGTCCAAGTCCAATAAGTGACAAAATTTAGCTATACAAATATATATAAGGAGCCAATTAATTGTACTAAACAGTTATGAGGCTCATAATTGAAATAAGCAATTCTTTTTAAGTGTGTTTGGTCTGCACCATGACGAAAAGCTAGAAAACCAAGGACCATTCGAGCAGGTCAAGCGACCCATGCTCCCGCCGGGTATCGAGCTAATGACAGGTTCCGACACAACTAGAATGGTGCATAAGCATTAAACATTTTAGAGTCATTAAAATTCTAAATAACATTATTATTGAATGACTAACTGCAATTGTATGTAAAATGATCACTTAACTTTAAGTGCAGAGTCTTGTAATCCAAAGTCTTGTAATCCAACTTAATCGGTACTTTTATATCACAAGCGCTTGATTTGGTCTAAACTGATGCTAAGGGAACTTAGCGTAAGTCTTTGGTGAGTCGATCTGGAATCTAAGTTTCCTTACGCGTAACCTGAATCATGCATGCGTTCGAGCTAATTTACCAATCAAGTCATCAAATAGGTAACTACTAAGTAACAAGTTTCCAACGGTCAACGGAATATCACAGCTTTGTTGAAGTGATTATCCTTGTATCATGTTTTCAAGTAGAGAATAATGCAACATAACAATTTAGATGACACTTTTCAAACAGAAGTGCACTGGAAAGGAAAAACCATAAACCGGCCAAAAAAAGTTTATCGTCGAGATTGCATGGTTTTGGGGTAAAAGAAAAACCGTAAACCCCCCACAAAAAGTTTATCGTCGAGATTGCACGGTTTTGGGGTAAAAAAAATTTGGACCATTTCTCGATTTGTGCGAGTCATCCTTGCACATGGGCCATGCTAATCTTCTCTGTATCGTTCCAATTTTACTCTCTGGGCGATGTGGGATGGGTGCTTATTGCTGGTAACACGCCTATCACCTTATTAAAGTTCATTTAACACGATCGACAATTATAACGGTTATTTTCTAAAAAAGTTCTTCGTATATAGAAAAATCATATATATGCGGATTCAAACACTTGTTTTAAGTTATGTTGCAACAAGCATTATTACTTACTGGATTTTCTCAACAATTAATTTGGACACACAAAAAGTTGAACTTTAGTACCAAACAAACATGTCTATGCAAATTTGTGAATAGCAACAATAGTTCTAATTAGTTTTTCATTATTCTTGCATATATTATAGAATCTTCTATGTTGTACCCTTTTGTATATTATCCAATTTCTTTGTGCTTTGGTAATGGTTTTCTTTTCGTACCAAGTTTCACTTTTCTTTAAGCTGTCTGCAATAAACCGATATAAATCCATCTTTACTTCATTGATCGACCTATGCCACAATCGATACATACCTTTTGTTCATGTTCAGTTTAAGCACACGTACTATTGCTGACATCACATTCCATAACTCTTATAGCTTCCCCACTGATCAAGGACTCCCTTTTAATGTTTGCATTATTAGCGCAGCACTTTAACCGGTGTGGTAAGAAACATTGTTTGAATTACAGTTTGAACAGCTGGTCTTGCTGATTTTTAGGAGAGGATTACAAGATATAGGAAGGTGGTTCTTTTATAATTTTTTCCTTTAAATAAATTTAGAGAAATAAGTCTGCTGTAGCACAATTACTTGCATTGAATCTCCCGGCTCCTTCTTCTGCTAGGAGTCCCAGGTTCGAGTCCTGGCAGCAGACATTATCTTTTTTATCTTTTTAGTTATACAAAAAAAACTCCATTTAAAAAGAAAGATGGCCCATGCAGGTCTCGAACCTGCGACCTTCGCGTTATTAGCACGACGCTCTAACCAGCTGAGCTAATAGGCCTTTTTGCTTGAGTTTATTTTGTTACTCATTTGAAAATCTTATGAATCATAGCTTGATTTGCTTCGTGCTACAAACAATACAAATGCGGAATTCAAACAATTGTTTTAAGTTGTGTTGCAAAATAAGTGATCATTGCTGGACGATAGATACACACACTATAGCTGCGTCATTTTCATCAGAACAACAACATACACAAGCTACTTTATTCTTTCGGTATACTTACATTATGATATCCCTTTGTATAACTTTCATAAGAACGATCATAGTTTAAAAGAGGTACGAAATATTCTCACAGTTGTTACGAACTTAATTCTGTGGCAAGTTTAATCCCATGGATATGATCTCCTTTAGTATATAAGAAAAGGGTCGTTAAAAGTCTTTGGCATATATCAATATGCTGTTTACACGAATACAAAAGAGTTTTGAGTGGAAGTGCCATTATTGGACAAGTCCCAAAAAATAAGTGACGAGATGAAAGGAGACACGATTTAGGATTCGATTTCGGATCTTAGTGAGGACATGGCTTGGTCGGGTGAGTCAATGTCGATATAAGTTTTTACTCCAGTAAAAGTTTTCAACGGCTCAATGGAATCTCACACCTTCTTTGATGAATGCAGAAACATAACTTATCTTGATGAAACATGCACATGATTTATCTACGTATTACAATTCACTTGATAATAGCACATTAAGTTTCAAAGTAGACACGCATGTTACAAATACCATTTACAAAATCAAATAGTTTACAATACAAATGAGTCCGAAGGAACTGTTAACTTGTATGGAGATGTTTGCGATTGCATATTGAAACGTGATTACATTCGTGGCCATGTTTTCCAAGTAGCAAACACATGACAACAAAACAATAGGATCTGAAAGGATCTGCACTAATTTGGAAAGTTTTCACCAAGACAAGTGTACTGGAAAGAAAAAACCATAAATACAAAAAATAAAGTAGCAGCAATGTTCCGAAATACCATTTACAAAATCAAAAGTTTCACAATGCAAATGAGTCGAAGGAACTTTTAACTTGTTAGGAGATGTTTGCGATTGCATATTGAAAGTGATTACATGCGTGGCATGTTTTCAAGTAGAAAACAATGCAACCAAAACACTTAGGATGAAAGGATTGCACTACAATTACCAAGTTTTATCAGGCACAGTGTACTGGAAACAGAAAAAACCGTAAATATCAATTAATAAAGTTTTATAGGAGAGATTCGCTACGGTTTTGGTGTTTAAAAAATTTGGGAATTTCTCGAATCTTGTGGTGTCATCTCTTGCGGCCCGGGGCATGCTTAATCTTTTCTTGTGTCGTTCCAATTTTCATCAGATATAGAAGGAAAACATTGCAAACTTTTTCTGCCATATTAAAGACTTCTTGAGTTTACTATTGGGCGATGTGGGATAGATGCTTTTGCTGTGTAACAGCCTATTACTTAATTAATTTATTTTATTCGATCGACAGTTTAGTTATAACGGTTATTTTCTCTGTGGCTACAAATAAGAATACAACTAAAAATGTTCTTCGTATGTAGAAAAATCATATATATGCGGATTCAAACATTTGTTTTAAGTAAACACTAATTAATTAGGCACACACAAAAAATGCAATTTAAGTAAAACGACAGAGACCAACAATATGTCTGCAATTTTGATCATCTGCAGCAAAAAAAAAATCAGTTCATTAGTTTTCGTTATACTTGTAATATTATAGATCTATGTTAGTTACCCTAACTTTACCTCTGGTAACTCCTTTTGTATATTAGTATATCCAAACTTCCTGGGTGCGATATATTGGCTAATGGTTTCTTTCTTGATACAAGTTTACCACATTTCATTAAGATTATTGAAATACACCAAAAGATTCAATCGCATTATATCTCATTGTTCCATGGTATCCAAACTTAATGGTGAAATAGCGATCGGACATTCACAATGGATACATCACTTTTTCGTCTGTTCAGTTTAAAACGTAATATTGCTGATATCAAATTATACTTTATAGCCTGCTCCGATTGATCAGGGCTCACCTTTTAAGTTTGCTTTATTAGCGCTAGACTTTAAAACGGTCGTGGGTAAGAAACATTTTTTTTGAATGACAGTTTAAACAGCTGGTCTTGCTGATTTTTAGGAGAGGATTTTCTTTTATAATTGTTTCCTTTAAATAAATTTAGAGAAAATTCACTCAAATATGAATTGAATCCCCAGCTCCTTCTTCTGCTAGGGCTTCAGGTTCGAGTCTGAGACTTTAATTTTTTTCTATCTTTTTAGTTATACAAAGATATTTAAAAGTTACAAAAACTCGATTAAAAAGAAAAATGGCCCATGCAGGTCTCAAACTAAAAGTCTTTGGCATATATAATATGCTTGTTTACACAACTACAAAAGTGTTCTTGTGTGAAAGTGACCATTTTTGGTCCAAGTCCAAAAGTGTTCTTGTTGTGTTACTTTTTGTTTTTCTGAACAAAATAGGCTTTTTTGGGTTTACACAACTGCCAATGCAATCGTTTAAGACGACTTATAACTTATTATATACTTGATATGAAGTCTCATCTTGACTTGGGTGTTTGTTTAAGCTTATATAGCGGGCTTATGCTTAATATGGTTTTGGGCCTATGTTTCATAAGCTCACTTTTTTTGCTTATTTTGATACTTTTTGGCTTATATAAGCTAATGTCTTATAATATGCGTATATAAGCCGAAATGTTTCAAAACAAGCCACAAAAAGTGAGCTTG